>VUQH01033917.1:0-13608 GCA_015106775.1 Etroplus canarensis | reverse complement strand
AGTTTATTTTAATGATTTTTTTTTTTTTTTTGTATGTCTAATCACAGGCTCTGGTGACATGGATGGGTTGCCAAAGGTAAGACTGAATGTCTGTGTGTCTGTCTTTTTGCCCATTGTCATGAGGTCTTGATTCTTATTGGTTCATTTATTTTATGTTGTAGAATTCTCCCAACAATATGGCAGGCATGAACAATCCTCCCGGCACTCCACGGGACGACGGCGAGATGGCAGGCAACTTTTTAAACCCATTCCAAAGTGAAAGTGTGAGTACCATATCATATGATAACGCATTTACCTGTCTTCTCACAAAAAAAAAACTAAATATAGTTGATACAGATTCCTCCCTCTTGTATGAGACTCACTCACAGGGAAAGAAATTAAAATCCCCTGCACATTAGATGATTGTGTGTCCCGGTTGTCCTTGGTAACCAGAGCCCAGTTTTACAAAGACAAATACTGACAAAGGTCAGAATTACTCTGTTTTACAAAGCTGTCTAGTTCCTGACAATCTCAAACAGGGCTAATTTACCATGAAATCTGAGTAAATTAACTAAAACAAAATGGCAGCCATGTTAAACCACTCAGCTCCTTTCACTCCGGAACATCATTCTGATAACAAATTCAGAGCTACAAAGGCATTTATCATGAGCATTCAGAGTAGACAGTGTAACAATACAAAATCTTTAGTTTGCATGCAATCTCACCTCAGCACCGACACAGTCATGTGAAAACGATTTTCACAGTATTCTGTGCTGACATGTGAAAAAGTAAGTACACCCCATGATTCAGAAGCTTGTAGAACCACCTTTAGCAGCAGTAAGTTGAAGTAATTGTTTTTTTTATATGACTTCATCAGTCTCTCACGTTGTTATGGAACAATTTTGTCCCACTTTTCTTTGTGACATTGCTTCAGTTCATTTAGGTTTGTGGGTGGCCATTTTAAGGTCCCACCACAGCATTTCAATCTGGTTAAGGTTTGGACTTTGACTTGCCCATTCCAGCACCTTGATTCTTTTCTTTTTTTCAGTCATTCTGTTGTAGTTTTGCTTGTGTGCTTGGGATCATTGTCCTTGACCCAGTTCGGGCTAGGTTTTAGCTGTCTGACAGATGGCCTCACATTTGACTCTAGAATACTTTGGTATACAGACAAGTTCATAGTCAACTCAATGACTGCAAGGTGCCCAGATCCTGTGGCTTCAAAACAGGCCCAAATCATAGCCCCTCCACCACCATGCTCGACAGTTAGTATAAGGCCTTTGTGCTGATATGCTGTGTTTGCTTTTCACCAAAAGCAGCGCTGTGCATTATGGCCAAACATCTCCATTTTGGTCTCATCTTTTTAAAGACTATTATTCCAGAAGTCTTTTGGCTCCTTCAGATTCAGGTTTGCAAACCTAATCTGTGCTGCCATGTACTTAGATAGCAGTGGCTTTTTCCTGGCAAAATTCCCAAACAAACCATATTTTTTTCAGTCTTTCTCTAATTGTACAGTCATGAACTTTAATATTTAACATTCTACATGGGTTTTTTGCATTTTCTCATTGCATGGTCTGGGATAAATTTACTGGAATGTCCGCTCCTGGGATGATTGTGGTATTGTGTTAACACACACTTGAATGCTCCAGACCACCAAACAGCTCTACTTTTATAGATTTAGTCACACTGGCTGATGATCAATGCATCAAATGCATTTGATTAGCAGCACCTGGCTGCTTCTCAGCCACTTAATTGCTTTGGAACTTTCGTTTTTAAGTGACTGTATGTAGCAGAACTGGGACTTGTGACTTTTAAATATGGAAGGCCTCAGTTCTGCTACAAACTCATCATTTAGACTCACGTTATTGTCTTGTTTCAGATAAAATTAAACATATTACTAAGCTACAAGAAATTGAGCAATGAAAACCTTTCATTTTCTTATTGCTCAGTGCGCATTTATGTTTACAAACCAAGTGGTGACCCTTATCCTTCTGTTTGTTTGTTTTTTACATTTTTAACTTGGCTGGTCAGTGCATGTATATGATTGTTTCATATGAAATAGGGCTTAAAATAAAATCTGTCTTTAATTTGTTAAATTGCCTGTCTTTATTTACATTAACGTAAGAGCTAAACTAAGACTGACTTAACTCTACAGAGCAGTATAAGACGTTATGCTTGTTAAATCAGACCCTGCTCCATGCTGCACGTTATTACAAAATCTCCATGGTTTGCCAATCAGCCCCTGTGGCTAAATTGAGCAGTCCTTCACGTCATACTGTATGTTCCCATTTTTACCTCTCTCATACAGAAATACAGACGCATGGACAAACTACACAGTACACGTTCTCTGATTCATGGAGAGATTGTCATAAAGTGATTAATGTCAGACTGTGATGCCACTTTTATTTGAAATTCTATAACCTTTCCTCAATGAGCTAGGCTCTGCTCTGTTTGCTTGATTTACTGATATACAAAATAAATCAGAAAGAGTTATGTGTACTGTTTGCTGCAAAAAGGGTGGTGTACTAGACATGGCATTTAGTTTGGGTAGTTTTAAGTGCTTTTATCTTAAACAGCGCAGTAAAACAAATTAAATATTTGGCTTATCTTTTCTTCTCTTTCTCTCTTTTTTCAGTATTCACCCAACATGACGATGAGTGTGTGATTTTTTTTTTTTTTTAAATCTTTTATTTTATTTTACTTTTTCATCTCCCTTTATCTCAATCTCCCTTTCCCAACCACTCTGGTGCGTCTTGCATTACCATCCTCCTCCTATCCATGGATGGTGTGCTGTGCCACACAGCTTCTGGGGATTTCCCTGGAAAGCAGGACTCCCCTCAAGGCCTCCCATCCCACCGCCTGTAAAATAGGTGTAAGAACGTGAAAACGCCTCCAAGCAGCAGGAAGGATTTCCTCTTCGCTTCTCTGCACCTGCTTGCCCTGTTGAGGGCCCAAGTGCTGTGAGACATGGAACCTGCCCCAAGCATCTTCTCTCAACCCCAAAATAGGTGACATTCAGGCCCAATCAAGGTGCCCCTCCACATTCAGCTCCACCCCGCCATCACCCCACTGATATGTCAAGCTGAATAGAAGTTACGAGAGCATGCAGTAGTTGACTGACATGGGGCCGAAAAACCTCGTTCAAAAGCTCTGCTCCTGTGACAGGATTGGTTAAAAAAGATGAACTGCTAATGTTATTTTAGGGCAAAAATGCTTTTCGTTAAGTGTTTGTATTTTTTTGTTGTTGATATTATTGTTCTAATTTTCATAATTGATATTGTTCAACTAATGTAGTTATGATTTCCTGTAAAGGGCACATTTTATCTCAGCAGCAGCATCAACAATGACAGAATAAGCACACGCTCGAAAAATGCACAATGATTTTCTGTTTACATAATTTTAGGTTATTTGTTGTTTGTCTTGTTTCTGCCACCATCAGCCTCACTTCACATACCTCTCCTCAAAACTCACTTCTGAACTTTTAGTTTGTGTATTTGCTTCCTAAATGTTTTCCCTAAATTTCACAGGAAGAGTAATTTGGATAATTGACTGTCTTTTCCCATTTCTGCTGAGGTGTCAGTATCTTGGATAAGACCAGCCATGCAGTTATAGCTGAGGCTCAGATCATTGCTGTTTTCAGGTACAATATGTCTGTAGGTGCAGCTGACTGATCGGCTGTTTAACTGTCCTGTCTTAATAAGCAAGCCTTCCCATAACTTTCTATTGTTTTACTCGTTGAAAATGGCTCTGATGACATCCTGAGATGACTGTCAGGTCAGGTGCCATTTGTAATTCAGAAATGGGCAGAGATAAAGAGCGTTTTGTGAAGCCACTCGTCTCTTTTTTTGGATTTGGTCTTGTCTGTAAATACAACATATTTAGCTTGTATTGTGTTTTCTTTTTTATTATTTGTTATTTACAAGCGGTCTGTGAATCCTGAAATGTCGTTCCTTACCCTTCGTCGCTTTGTTCAATTTCAGCCTTATTATGGACTCCAAGTGGCCCCTTTTTCTCCTGGGTTTCATTCTGGTCCCTCGCCAGTGTCTCCTTTTGGACTGAGAGTAAATGTGGAATACACTCATGTAGCCCTCCTTGCTTTGAGTTTGAGTTGAACTCACAAATCCTGTTTGATCCACCTTCTTAACCTAAATGGATTAAATAACTGTCTCTGTGGAGTTCCTATCACACAGTTCCCTCAGAGAGTCCCATTTGTGTGGGATAATGGACCCAGGTGCCTGAGTGGCTGTAGGAGTGCTGATGATGGGAGCAGTATTAAGCACCCAAGGGTTCATAAACTATCGAAAGAAGAGAAACAACAGTAGGAAACATTTTTAATAAATAATTTTCCATTTTGTTTGTTGTTTTCAGCTGATTGTTTTAATTTAAAATGTTTTGAACTGAGAGAAAATAAAGCCCACAGAATCTGCACAAGAAGTAAGTCATAGTTACATAGTATGCTGTTTAATTTGTTTCTGATCAACGCTCACTGCCACTGTTTCAGAGGGGTAACTTATCTCTCATTGCACCATGCTACAACACTTGCATCACAAACCAACAATAACTAAACAACCAGTGTAGCCTCTATGGGTGATGGTGATGTACTTATTCATTTCCTGATATCAATGTGAACAGACTGTATGCAGAATTAAACAGGGACATCTCCAGGGTTTGGCTATCAGTGGCCTGGGAATCATTCACTCCAGTGTTCCTTCTTCATAGTGACACACGCCTCCCTTCTTTCCTCTAACCGCACCCCAACCCCCACCCTTTAATTTACTTTTTTGTAAATACTGTATAATGCATTTTGATATCATTGACATGTTTTGATATGTCAGTCACTACCAATGAATACAGCTGAAAATAAATTATAAATAAAACTGTCCATGTTTTTCATAGTGAAAGGATGCACTGACTATTTGGCTCATGTGGCTAAATTTATAGAATACAGTGAACATGGCTAAATGTATAGAATACATTGACACACAGACTGTATGCTAAGGGCATGTATGGTGGGGAGGATGGGACAGAGAGAGGACAGGACAGAGAGAAGCAAATGAGCTGTGGCGTCCTCACTCTGCCCTTGCCTCCTTGTGTTTTGGTTAAAAATCATGTGAATAGTTTTGGTTTTTTTTTTTTCAAAAAAGGGCATCTTCTCACAAAAAAAACATGTGACCTCATATTGCAGTTTTTAATATGAAGGATTTTTATCAATTTAAGAAAACTTTTAAAAAAAATACTTAAGAAAACCTCATTTTAAATTAAGATCAAAATGTAATACATATGGGGAAAACTGTGTCCTTTGCTATTCACTCCTGTAATAGCGTTGTATAGTTTGAAGCTCTCACTGATCCTCTCTCAGTCCTCTGTGTATATCGATCGTTGGCCATCTCTGTACTTCTATTGTGATGTATAATACTGTACCATTAGGAAGATTTGCTGGTCGGGTGGGGTGGGGATTCAGGGGAAGGGCATATAAATGATTCTCCTGTACCATTCATGGTCCTTTCTGATGACACGGCAGTATTCAATATGAAGCAGTCTGTCTCTTGGGTTTGCTTTGTATTTCATGGTAGGATAGTTCAGAATCTTGTCTTAGGGACTTAGGTGTCTTGTGTAGGTAATAAAGATGTTCTTTGTATGTTTCTTTATATTGTAAAGTTTCTTTAGACTGAAAGAAAAACAGATAATTTGCTTATCAAAAAAAGAATGCATCAATAATAAATGTCATTTGATTTTTCCTTGTTGTTTGAATCTCTTCCTCTGAGCTCTCATTTAACTTACCTTACACACAGTTAGAGCTGTAGGTTTTGGGACAAAGACATTTTTTTTTTGGTAATTTTTCCTATGTATGCCACCACATTGGATTTTAAATCACAGTCACAATATGATCAAAGTGCAGGCTTTCAACTTTAATTGAAGAGGTTTTACAAAAAAATTGCATGAACTATTTATGGATTACAGCCATTTTTAGACGTAATCCCTCATTTTCTGAGGTTCATAAGTAACCGAACAATTGACTGAAAGCAGTTTTGTAGGCAGCTGAGGCCTGTTCCCTTGTTATTCCATGACAAACTGAGCAGATAAAAGATCTGGTGTTGATTCCAAGTATGAACTTGTATTTAGTAGCTGTTCGCTGAAACTCAATATAAAGTCCAAATAAATGTCGATCTAAATGAAGGAGGCCATCATTAGGCTGAAAAACCAAGATAAGCCTATCAGAGAGACAGTAAAAACTTCAGGAGTGACCAGATCAGCAATCTGGAATATTCTTTAAAATAAGGAATGTACTGGCCAGCTCAGCAACACCAAAAGGCCAGTAAGACAACTAAAACAGATGATTGCAGAATTCTTTACTTGGTTTGGGAAAAACACTGCACAACATTTAGCCAAGTCAAGAACACTCTCAAGGAGGTAGGTCTGTTATTGTACGATCAAGAGATGCCTTTGTGAATGTAAATACAATAGAGAGGGTTTACAACTACCCATTGCTTATACACAACAGGAAGGCCAGATTAGATTTTGCCAGAACACATCTAAGACACCCTGCCCAGCGCAGATGACTCCACGATTAACTTGTACCAGTATGATGGGAAAAGAAAGGTGTGGAGAATGAAAGGAAAAGCTCATGAATCAAATAATCTGTCAAAATTGATGGAGGCAATGGCATGGGCATGTATGGCCACCAACAGAACTGGGTCACTTGTGTTTATTGATGATGCTGACTGCTGATAGAAGTAGCAGGATGAATTCTGGAGTATACAGGGCTATACACTGCTCAGATTAAGCCAAATGCTGCAGACTGTACTTCACAGTGCAAATGGATGATAACTTTATAGCCATAGTGTCCATCATCTAAAGCGAACAATCAAATTTTTAAATGATTTTTGCTTTTTTGATTGCTTTATCATAAGCACTACTTTTGCAATTTAACTGTAAACACACCCTCAAAGAGTTTAATTGTTATTGTTTGATTAAGGGTACTTGGAATAGAGTTTTGCCCATTGTTTTAGGTTAAACACACTTCTACTATCTGGATTATGTATGAGGACAGCAAGACAGTGGTGAGGTGTGCAGTTGGAGTGACAGATAGTTCAAGGTGTAGATGGGATTACATGATGTTTCACCATTACACCTCTGGCCATCAAACTCCTCCCTATGACACCTGGACTATTTTCTATTAGGATATCGTGTATATATTGTATATAGTATGTTTAACTTGGGAGCACTTATGCTACATATTGCACTTTGCATATGGAGTTTATTTGCCTTTATCTTCATATTTATATTTATCTATATTTAATTGGGCATCTGTAATGTAAGGGAATTCCCCCCCCCAGGTTTAATAAAGTATTATTATTCTGACGAAGAGAGTTGGTGAAACAGAAGAGGATGCAAGGAATATAAATCATAGATGTTTATAAATGATACAAATGGCTAATGCTCAAAATAAACAGGAGAGCTTTTAACAAAGACTTATGTGTGTAAATTCACAACCTAAATCATTTATTTAAAAAAACTTTATTTTTAAAACCCCAATTCAGAAAAGGCAGAGATTCTGTGTAAAATATAAATAAAAATCACAATGCAGTGATTTGCAAATCCCATAAACCAATATTTTATTCACAAAAGAACATAGAAAACACATCAAATGTTACAAGTGAGACATTTTACAGTTTCATAAAAAATACTAGCTCATCTTGAATTTGATGGCAGCAACGTGACAGTCCATTAACATCTGGGAACTGAGGAGACCAGCTTCTGGACCTTTGGGGGAGGAATGTTGTCCCATTCTTGTCCGATACAGGGTTCTAATTACTCAACAGTCCTGGGTCTTTTTTTCATGATTTTGCATTTCATGATGCTTCAAATGTTTTCAGTTGGTGAAAAGTCTGGACTGCAGGCAGGCCAGTCCAGCAACTAGACTCGTCTACTATAAAGGCATGCTGTTGTGATAGATGCAGTATGCAGTTTAGCATTGAAATATGCAAGGCCTTCCCTTAAAAAGACATCATCTGGAGGGGGACATATGTTGATCTAAAACCCATATATACCTTTCAGCATTGATGGTGCCTTTCCAGATGTGCAAGTTGCCAGTACCACAGGCACTAATGCACCCACATACTATCAGAGATGCAGACTTCTGAACTGAGTGCTGATAACAAGCTGGATGGTCGTCAGCCTGGAGGACATGGCGTCCATGATTTCTAAAAATAATTTCATATTTTGATTCGTCTGACCACACAACTGTTTTCCACTTTTCTCAGTCCATTTTAAATGAGCTTTGGCCCAGAGAAGATGGAGGATCTTGTTCACACATAGCTTCTTCTTTGCACGATAGAGCTTTAACCTGCATTTGTGGATGGCACAGTGAACTGTGTTCACAGACAGTGATTTCCAGAAGTGTTCCTGAGCCCATGCAATGATTTCCATGTCAGAGTCACGCCTGTGTACAATGCAGTGTTCTCTGAGGGCCTGAAGATCACCTGCATCCAATACTGGTTTTTGGCCGTGTCCCTTGTGCAGAGTTCTCTCCAGATTCTCGGAATCTTTTGATAATATTACGTACTGTAGGTGGTAAAATATTCAAAGTCTTTCTAATTTAACATTGAGGAACATTATTCTGAAATTGCTCCACAATTTGTGAATGCAGTTTCTTGCAGATTACTAAATCTCTGCCCGTCTTTACTTGTGAGAGATTGCATCTCTAAAACTACGCAAAAGTGGCACTAATCCCATTTTTTTGCCCATATGTGATCCAGATCTGACAGTCTGAACAGCCCAGATCCAATTTTTTAAATTGGATTCTGGCCACTTCCATATATAGTCCTAAATCAGATGCGCATTTGATGTTTTTAATAGCGACTTCAGTCTCAACAGTCATGTCGCATTTCATCTGACTTTTCCGTCATCAAAGTGAGACAGATGTCATAATTCTGCGTCGGAGGAGGCAAGCCGTGGCAAGAGCAAATATCAACAATGCACAAAAGAAGCATGACAGACAGCATTGAATGAGCTAGTCACTGGAAAGAAAGTGAAGTTTTACGCTCATGCTGAGATGTGTGTAAACACAGCATGCTACATGTGACCTCACTTTCTTCTCCACATGTGTGTCACTTCAGGGCCTGAGACTGTTCACCCTGAGGTCTGATGGCAGCTGCATTTAAATTAGAATGTCAACAACCATGCAAAAAAAAATCCAATCTCAGCAAAAAATTGGAATTACCTGTAGTGGGAACGTAGGGCAAGGTGCTCTTTTTATACCCAATCACATCACTGACCTGTTGGTGATTAATGTAAATACTGCAACATGTTCCTCCAGCTGTTTCTTTGCAGTACTTTTCCTGCCTTTTGTTGTCCTTGTCCCAACTATTTTGAGACATGTTGCTGCCATCAACTTCAAGATGAGCTAGTATCTTTCAGTAAAATGTCTCACTTTCAATATTTGATACGCTTTCTATGTTCTTTTGTGAATACAATATTGGTTTATGAGACTTACAGGTCATTAAATTGTGTTTTATTATTATATTTTACACAGCGTCCCAACCTTTTCTGAATTGGGGTTGTAGATGATGCCAACTGAATGCTCTTATTCGGGCTACATGTTTATTTCTCAGTGGCTTAAACGCACAAAGACAAGTGATTTTATATCCTTAAAGACTACACCTGCAGGTGTAAATATTTCTAATCACGAAATATCCAATAAACGTGCAGAATCTCAAGGTTACCAGGAAGCAATCTGCTGGGATGATCTAGATCGCGGCGAAGTCCGTTTCATGCTGGTCTGCACAAACACCCGCAGGTTTCACTGCGCTCTTGCTCTCCAGCAGCAAGCTAACTTCACCACTGTGAGGCAAAAGGAGGCTGGACAGAACCAAAATAGGGCTCTCCATAGATTATTTGAAGGTAAGCTACCGTTTATTTTAATAAAAGCTTTCGTTACAAACAACTTTTAGACCGACTCACGCCATGGGAAACTGTTAGACTCAGTGGAAACAACAAAAAAACACATAGCGTTCACGAAGAGTAACTAGCAGCGAGCTAACTGTCGGCTAACGTCTGTTAGCAGCAGGCTGCCAGTCGTCTGAGTACACATGACAGGAGCACAACTTGTTAGAAACTTCTGGAATCGCTAGGTCCCCTTAATTATTGTAGGACAACAGGTGACAGGTAACGTTAAGGTGAACTTGTAGTGTGACACATTAAAATGCTAACTGATAATCATTATCGATTCAGTTGTGGACGAAAAGCCGAAAAGTCTCAGTGCTGTTAGCCTGGAGCCTGGACCCATCTGTTTGAACCTGACTACAGCTCCGTTCTGGGGGCGTATAAATGAAGAATTCAGAAAGGAATCGCTTTTGATACTGTGTCCTGTCTTGTTTATCACAGTGACCTGCTAATGACCGAAAGAGAGGAGATTATGGAGTCTTCAGATAGCCATGACAATGCGCCGTCAGCAAAGAAGAACGGGAAAACCTCGTTGCTGGACAGCGGGGAAGACTTTGAGGTTTTAGATGAAGACGACGTTGACGACGAGCCTCCTCCTCTAGAAGATGCCGGGGGTGGGAAGGGAAAAAACACCGATCATTCAGAAAAGAAAAACGCTGATCCAGACCCCCCAGGTCAAGTCGATGAATGGCTGGATGTGTTGGGTATGTAACATACAGGGATGTCACCGTGCCAGAAATTTACCATACCAATACCAGTAAAAGTACATGTTTCTCAATATAAAGACTAATGCCATGGTTAAAAAGGGGGAAGAATATACTGTGTACTTAAACATAAAGTTCTTCATTAAAAACATCTGACGGTTTGATGGTTTACACATTACAATCGTAAGGTCCCTATTTTTTTTCCAGGTGGGAACACAAATCCATCTCACCATGTAAGGGTTGTGTCAAGAAGGGCGTCCAGCCTAAAACCCCTGCCAAATTACCAGTGCAGGTTAATCCGCTGTGGCGACACAGCCTTTTTTTTTTTTTTAAATCGATTAAAAACTCCTGATGGGGGGGTTACAGAGAGAAGATAAAGTGTCTGCAAATGGACAGTCACGTTAGATTTTTAAATAATACTATAACAGTCAGTAATGTCCTCCCCTTGTTTTGTCATTTGATGATAACCACTGTTGCCACTCCACAATCACACACATCAATTTCAAAGGATGCCAAAGTCCGAACATAAACTGTGTGTGCGGGGGGCCTGCCCAGACGAGGCTGTGTAAGTGTCTGTTATGTGTGGAGATGTGAAATGAAACTCTAGTGAGGCAGATTCCTTTATTATAAATCTCATAATAATGAAAATATTAATTATTTGGATCAGTGGAGAAATGAGCCAAACGTTGCATTTATTGACAAGCTATCACCATCACCTTTATTATCAATGATCTACAGACTATAATGAAAAAAACAAACAATGCAATCAAATATATAACTGTAAATTAAGATACTAAGACATGTAGAAAAGTATACATTGTATATAGAGACATATAGGCAAGTTACAATTGAGACAGGTTGTGCCCAATTGAGGAGAGTTAACTGGAAATTAGAGAGTGGAGTACTTGTAGGTTGATGTTGACATCCTCTCCCAGTATGTGCATGGGCTGTGGAAACGTCTTCTTCCTTCTGAAGTCAGTCAGTTGCCTGGTCTTGGCCATGTTAAGCATCAGGCGATTCCTACTAGCCCACTCCAGAAAATCATCCACAAGTGCTCTTTACTCCTCCTGTTCATCCCGTATACACCTGACCACTGCAGAATCATCAGAAGACTTCTTCTGCAAGCAGCATGAGCTGTAGTCTTTCTGGAAGTCTGTAGTGTGCAGGGTTTCATTCATTCATCTTCTTCTGCTTATCCAGTTCAGGGTCATGGGGGTGCTGGAACCTATCCCAGCTGTCATGGGATGAAAGGCGGGGTACACTCTGGACAGGTCGCCAGTCTGTCGCAGAGCCAACACAGAGAGACAACCGTTCACACATACATTCATACCTATGGTCAATTTAGAATCGCCAGTTAACCTAGCCCCCTTTGCACATCTTTGGACTGTGGGAGAAGGCCATAGAGAACCCACGCAAGCATGGGGAGACGTTTACTGTCACCAGGGCCCAGTGTCACAAATAACCTGTCTGTGGGCTACTCTTGCTTGCTGTTGTTGGTCCATCAGCCAGTGGCGGCAAAGATCAGTTATTTTTTTTACATATGTATGTATACACACACAAACAGCTGAAGTGAAACTGAGTGTTCAAAACAGTGTAAAGTATTCACTGGAGCCTCGGTGTTTTTGTGCTGTTTTTGTTTTTTCAAGCTTGTCCCTCTACATCGGGAACTTCACCATTGCTCCTTTCCTGTCCCACACTACTTTTCAACCAATTAGCATTGGAGCTATGCATTGCCTCATCCAAATTGTGCTACACGTAGTTGGCTTTTTGGAGGACTGTATATCTGCATTGGTTGCATTGGCTCTGCGTAGGCAATTGCTAACGCAGACAGACATGTTTGCTGCACCATAAATCCCACATCAGGCAGAGCTGTCCTGTCTTTCCCGATGTAGTTTTTGCTCTGCCATTTGTAGTTTTTCCCTATGTTTGTGGGCATCCTTCCTCAGGATTTAAGTATAGATTAGAACACTTGTAGCTGTATTCTGCCCCTGTCAGTTCCAGAAGTATTGCAACCTGGCTATTTTCGGTGATACCCATAATTAAGAAACAGTAGGTACTGTTGCATTTTCAGAGTTTTGGTATCAAAAAGTACTGTAAGTATCAGTTCTGGTGACATCTCTAGCAGTATATGCTCCATAACATGAGATTGTGCTATAATGTATGTCTTTAGAAAGTTTTGCAGCAGTAAGTTTGAAGTTAATGTTAATGGTGTGTACTGAGCACAAGGTGTTGTGATTTCCAAGCATGCTTGACTTGTGATTGCTCCTCAGTCACTGGACAATGGTTGGGGTTGTAACTGAAGTGAATGTATTTGTCTCCAGGTAATGACCAGCTGAAGAAAAAAGTCCTGGAGGCAGGTGAAGGGCGAGACAGTCGGCCACAGAAAGGACAGAATGTAACAGTTTGTCTTAAAACATGCTTAATGGATGGGACAGTTTTAGAGGAGAAGTCAGACCTCTCTTTCACTCTGGGAGATGGCGATGTAATCCAGGTAAACCTGTTAGATTTTGTTTGTTTCAAGTGGAAAAGGATGTTTGGAGAAGTCTATGTGAAGCTGTGTATGATTTGCACACTTTGATATAATTATACCAAGAAGAAATTTTCTGAAGAGTTTTTCTCCCTTATAGGCACTAGATCTGACAGTCCAGCTAATGGAAATGGGAGAGGAGGCTCTCATCCAGACTGATGCCAAATATGCATACGGTGCCAGGGGAAGGTAGGAAAGTGTTTTTATTATGGTCACATAGTTTTTTCAATAAGTTAAAATATCTTCATCTTAAAGTGTAACGAAAGAACATTTTGCAGTCACATTGTGAGTTCATTTGAAAGCGGATGCGGTTCTCTTGGGTTTTTTTTTTTTTTTCACATCAGCTCTAATGGAGCCTCACTCCACTTAATGATCACACTGTGGAGGGCTCAGATTTTTACCACTTTCAGTAAGGGCTTGTAACACTGTTTCCTGCTTTTTTTTTTTTTTTTTTTT
>VUQH01033915.1:0-12170 GCA_015106775.1 Etroplus canarensis | reverse complement strand
TCAATATTTGTAAAAAAAAAAAAAAAAAAAAACAGACTGATGAGAGTTGAATCATGGAGGCTTCATTCAGTTTGGGATGACATGAGCAATCAGAAGCAATCAAAAGTTATTACCATGGAGGGTAGCATAGCACTAGAATGACAGGTGAAGTGTAGTCCATTCATTACTGCATACCAACTAATTCAACAGGGAATGTGAAGTAGACACAAGTTACACTGACACATATTCAAGATTTGGCTGACAAAATGCAGAGGGGCCAGGCCTTCAGACATGCATGACTAATCACAATCATCAAAAAAGAAATGAACTAATTAATAAGTCAAAAGCCAAATCAGACACTGATTTATGAGCAAGTGATTGAAAGTTGGAGAAGTGTGGGTGAGTCTGCAGAGGAGCGAGGACAGACGCTGAAGAAGGCAGGCAGCGGGCATTTTGTGCTCCTCTTCAAATCCAAAAAGACGAGTCGGCACCATGACATCAACTCAACTCACTCACTCAATCACACGCCACAAATACACACACCCATAACCACACACAACAGAGGAGCATCAGGGTAGGATAAATGAGTGACCCGTACACCCAGGTCCATAATGTGCAATTAAAAGTGACAGCCAGCTTATTGGTCAAATAAAAACGATGGATTAAAAAGAAAAAAAATAAAAAAGATCACAACAGTGCATCAATTAGGTGGCCGTTATCAAGGTTAACTTACCAGCATTTTTTGTGATGTTGACTGATCGACAAATGTTGCCAGAGTCACACGGAAAACAAAACGAAACAAAAATTACAAAATGACAGTGTCTTTTCACAGCAATTTCTCTCTCCCTTAAAGTCAATGAAACATAAACCGCAGTAAGACAGAAAATCACTGTTTGACCCGTCAAGGACGGTTGGAGATTAAATGTAACACAAAGCCAGAGAGGGTAAATAGCTGGAGGGTGAAGAATGGGCCTTCTGCTCCTCTTCTAAGGCCTGGTTAAATCCCAGACCACATCTACACTGGCTTACAGACCCAGATCATACAAACACCAATTATACTGCAAAGAAGTGACACTTCACTACTGATGAAGAAAGTATGGCTAGAAATGAATGAAATCAGCCCACACTGATAAACTGTTAGTGACAATGGGAGTTTGTAGAATAGAAGAGGTCGTGAATTTGCTTTTCTTGAGTCGGTTAGAAAAATAAAACCATTTTTTCAGGATAAGAACAGAAATCCTTCAATAACTTCTAAGTAATGCTTGAGGGATCAAAAAACCACAAATGAAAAACATACAAACACTAGGAGTAAATACTCCAGTTCATTACATAACACAGAGATACAATGCAAAAATGTGATGCCTCACCTAAATTAGCAATGCTAAACAGTGAGTGAAGTGGTGGCTGTGCTCTATAAAAATGAGTTTTTGAAAATTAACGCCAGGAATACTGTATGGTGATCTAAACACCGTCTACACTGTAATCAAGTTCCAGTAACAATGGCTGAGAACTGGAAATTACACAGAAATAAACTGAACTTGTTTGATCTGACCAGATGGGTTTGTAAATAATAAATTCATGATTACGAACAGCTTTGCTTCACGGCAGCAACAAGTGACTGAAAGAAGAGACGATATTGCCATCAAGACACCAGGTTCAAACATGCTGGAAAACAATTTAACAAAACTGTGAACAAAAAAAATTTATGTCTTATTTAGTTTTAAGATAATGAATATGGAATCGACTATCCTGACTAACTTCAGTGAAATATAATGCCTCTATGGCTGACATGAAACAGAAACCTTAAAAATTAGAAGCCGAATTGAGGATAACTTAAGCTGTAAAAGTTGATTTGACAGGAGTAAATGAATTTGAAGGATGGTCTGATGAGTGTCACACATGCATGAGTAAACGAAGAAAAACATCTAGAAAATGTACGTCCAAAGTAATGTGGCCTCCATTAACACCCTCCCACAAATTTGGTGGCTCTCTGGTGTATTTGTTAACACACATAATTACTGAACCAAAAAAATATTCCCTGCTGCCTTTTTACTCAAAACTGAAGGTTTTGCAACAATACAAAACACACTGGACACTGTGAATGTATGTGTCTGATGTAATGTGCTACTAGTGCCTCATTTACCTTGCGACCATCACTGGCATGACAGTTGACATTTAATGGAGTGAGCAACGCCATCAGTTTTTCTTCATTTCCACTCCTGTAATTACAAGGTTGAAAAGACTGATGTCATTAAGTTAGAATTACATGGGGTATTTTTTAGCATTTAGAGAAACGAAGTCAGATTAGTTGCAGGTGTGATCATTTACATTTTACACATGTTTACAGAATTATACAACACATCAGTATAGTTTCTGTGGTTTATAACCTTGTATAATGCTGTTAATCTCTCACACTACCCAACCACTTCATGTCATTGACACATATGCACTCACCTTGCTGCTTCCAGAAGTTCATCCTTCTTGTATTCACCTGGAAGAAAAACACTCAGATTACAGACAGTTATTTTTAACACTTTATATCAATATTGTCATGTGTTATAACTATCTGTGGCAATCATTGCCTATGTTTGTTTTATGCATTAAATGTGAGGGACTGACCAGTGAGAACAGCCTTGGCTGAAGGGTCAGCTAGATCCAAGGCAGATTTGCCATCAGTGTTACGGATGTTGGGATCAGCTCCGTGTTGGAGTAACACTGCATGAAAGGAGTTGACATAAAAAAAAAAAAAATCTCACATTTCAATATTCTGCTTTGGTGTTAAGCAGAACTGCTGAGCATACTAAAAAAACAGCTAGGCTGGTTACACAGAAAAGAAATTTGTAGAATAAGAATCAGAATCCTTTATTAATCCCAGGGAGGAAGGTGCTCACAACACAAAATTCCCCACACAATCAATGGTGAAGCCTGGTCTACACACATACTCAGAACCAGAGTTACATCAGTTTTTTATTCATCTGGATGAAAATAAGCACTTAGATTACAGCTTGGTATGCAAAACACTTCCCATAAATGTTTGCAGTAGATATAACTTTCCATAGCCAATTACTGTCTATGTTTGTATGGCAAGTTAACTGTGACTAACTGGTGAGAACTGCCTTGGCTGATTCCTCCAGCAGAACCCCAGTTATTTCCACACAGACATATTTTAACAATCCAGCCACCAATCTAAATAACTGTCTAAATATTTCTAGAGATGACTTATTATGCGTTTCTTTATTTTCTGTCATACACACTACTACGGTGGTGGAAGCTCATACTAAACTTCACCAAAGTTTCAAACAATGAGGTAAGTGTATGTACAAGGGATTCCTATGAGACAAAAGCTCAGATTTCAGACTGTTATGAACTTTATCTCAGTTTTTTTTTTCTACTCTTGGATTTGTGGGGCCTTAAAGAAGGAGGGCATCCCTAATATGGTCACCTCACACACACCCACCTGCTGTTTAAACTTTTGTTTGAAAGGGGCAGCCAACCAGAAGAAAGTTGTCTTAAAGGAACAGGAGCTAAAACAGGTTATTTCAGACAAGATTATTGGAGGCTGCACTAAGGCCCAGTTTAAGATAATTTAGGATAAATATGAACTGCGAATCCTGCAGAGCTAGTAGAACATGGAGATAGATATGAGCGTTATAGGTCACCCTTAACCACCAATACAGATGCTCTTAAAGGCTTACACAAAAAAGCACATTATAAATGAGCCCTCGAGGTGTACTTCTACACGGCAGCCATGCCTCCAAATGATTACGTAAATTATGAAATAAAAAGGACTACTTGGCAGAAAGGAATTTTCTGTACAGAAAAAAGAAAATAATGAGAAATCTGTTTCTGTGTCTCCCCAATGCAAGTAATAGATTTAGCCTGGCCTGGTTCCACAAATTGCTCTGTCTCACACACGTATATCCATTTATAAAACTTATTAATCCTAGTACTGCAGGACCTCAATATATTGATGTCCCAGATAAGTTTCGTGTACTGCCGGTTGTCTATATATTGATCATTTCCGGTGTTTTCATTCACTGTCTGTCATCTAGCTGGTCGTATAGCTGGCAGAACTAGGGTTAAAATGGAGCTGCCAGGCAGGAGGAAAAGAAGAAGACCACACAGAAGACCGTTGGATGTAGTGGAAGGGGACATGCAAGGGATAAGGTACGAAGGAGGCAGATGATCCACTGTGGTGACCTCTAAAGCGAGCAGCCAAAATAAGAGGCTGTGAATTAAGCATTGTGAAGTGCTCTGGTATTATGGAAGTAGATGTACAGGAAAATTAATTCAGTTTTGAATTATGCTTTACTTGATGACACCAGTGTAATTTTGCAATGACAGAAGAAACAACAGACGCAATGTAAAAGATAAATAAGAACAGTTGTCTCAACCATAATCCAGCACAGGATCATAATTGTGGAAGAAAATGATTGAAGGAAAATACATGAGCAACAAAAAGGAATGAAAAAGGCTGAAGGTATATACAACAGGAACACTGAAGTGATGTGATGTGAATATTATGGAAAAAGTAGCAATGAACTATAAAGATTGACACAGTGACACATTGGTGCTCAGACACAAACACAGGCCCACTTAAAGAACACATCTCTCAGAAGAGGCTATCAGACTCCACTCCCTGCTGCCACTATCTTTGCTTTATCCCCCTCGAGGATGTGGCACTCATCTTTATTTGCCACACACACGCACACATGCCTCTTCAGCACACATGCCCCTCCAGCACACATGCCCATACAGTACACATAGGCACAAATACAGTAAAGCGCGATCCCAGAAGACAATCAACATAGTGATTCTAAACAAACTTGCCGAAATCTTGCTTGGAACAAAAACAGACAAATGTATTATTTTAATTTGCTTGCCAGTTTCTTGCCAGGTTCCACCTGCATAAACATCATTTGGGTAACATTACCCTACTTACATTGCCAATGGTGATGCCAACCAAGCTTTATAATCAACATCTCATTCATATTGTCCCTCCCCCTCCCACACTTTTTGTCCACACTATTTGGACAAATGTTTATCTTTGTTTTGTGGCCAGTGCTATGATTTGCACAGAAAAATTAAATAAAATCAATTGCAGATTCTCTTCTTGAAAGCCTAAATTACATCTTGAATTAACTTGGGGAATTAAAAAAAAAAAACCTTAAAAAAACCAAAAACAACATTGCTCTCTTCCTCCATGGTAATGAATGTAAACAAGCGAGGGCCACCTCTCCCTGAAATCTGCATTTAGATGGAAATGTTGTCACAAGCATAACCCACACAAGGCTCTTTTGTTTAGTTATCTATCCTTTTTTCATATTTCTCGTTGTCACTCCTTTTTTAAACAAGGCTCATCTGGCTGTGAGGAGATAAAAAGGAGATGAAATCCTGAATGTCAATACAAAGCAGAAAAGTGCTGAAAAAGGGCACGTGTGCCCAGTAAAACTTCTCCACTGGAAAACATGGGATTGTAAAATCTAAGGACTCTTTTAAATGTTAACAGGTGATCTTTTACTGACCTTGTCGTGTGTCTTTGTCTGTCTGTATGAGTATGAGAAGGGCAAGGTGTAATAGGAGACATGTTCCAACTCTTCCTGGAAGCTCCACTTCCTGCAGCTTGCAGATAGAGCTCAGATTTTCTTATTTTCTCTCTGCTGGTTCACAGTGGCATCTACGTGATCATCACCACTGGCCCATCTGTCATTCCATTAGAGGTGCTCTCGAATTATTAAACACAGTCGGAGAGCCTTTATGTGGCTGGCACAGAGCTGCACACAGACATGGGGTGGGCGGTAATGGCATTTTCACTGTAATAGGAACACAATTGAGAACATCATTTCTCGTTCTCTCCCTCTCTTTCTTGTTCTTTCTCTCTTACTTTCTGAGGGGCTTGCAATGGGGTTTCCAAAGACAGAGGCTGCTTTGTCTTCAATTTGCCCACATCAAAGCTGCCAACCTGCCAGTCAAGAGCTCCTAGGACTGATCAAGTGTATCCTGCAGTCGTCGCCACTCCACTCCTGCTGCCTGCACATCAGCTGATTATGTGTTTGTATAAGTTTTGTGTTTGTACAGAGGTGTGAATACATCATAAACCATGACAGATGAGCTGTCTGACCAAGGCTTGCTGCTATTTGTTGATCACTATGTTAAGAAATGACAGCTGATACAACACATAGACGTGTACTACAGCCGACTTGCTTCAAACATTTTACATAGCTCCGAGAGTTGGATTTAACATGGGATGTGAAAGAGATGGTTGAACTTACAAGGGCAGTTCATGAGAAGAAGTTGTAGGTTATTTAAAGGGGTGGATAATTTTGTAATCATTTCCAAGATATTATCCTGAAATCAGGTCTAAAATAATAAACTTTGAATATTTCCAAAGAAATTTTCTGCTACACTTTTGCCCAGGTAAATAATTATTATTGAGTTATTTTATATTTTGTACTTCTTTGTATACTTTAACAGTTTAACACTTTTGAAACATCACTTCCCTTTTTTCTAAATCACTATACAGATTAAAATAACAAAGTCCATAAAGTTCACAATGGTCAGAAAAACACGAGGAAACAGGAGCACACACTGACATCAAACAATATTGACTGACATCAACGACACAACACAGAGCAGAGGGAGGCAGGGGAATAAATAGACACAGACTAACAAGCAACAGGAGGGAGAGGAGCACAGGTGACAACAATCAGGGGCAGGAAGAAAAAACTAAACACAATGCACAGCACATGACTGATACCACAGTGAAACAGGAAGTGAGGAACATATTAACAGGGAATGATGACACAAGCCTGAACTTGACATATGAACAAGAGCCCAAGAGGATAACACAGAGGAGACATAGATAACTAACAAACTAACAAGCAGGGCTAGAACTGATGCTCAAAATAAACTGAGAACACAACAGACTGGGAATGAGAACTAAAGAAAGTAATGAACAGAACTGCAAATACCAAACCCAGGTTGACAACAGAAACAGCACAAATAACATAAATACAAGGATTCCAAGATAGCATGAACCAATACACAGAGACTAGAGACCAGGAGACACAAGAAGGGTGGAAATAATAGCAAGGACCTGAATATCCAAATTACAAAACTAAGGCTCTTAGACAAAGGCAACAGAAATCCAAATCCACAATACAAAACACAAAGATGGACTAGAGTCTAAATAAAACTAGAACAGAAACTCAAAACCCAAACTGAGAGATCACAAAAGACCACACTAAACATAGGTAAGGCTAGAACTAAGGTTCCACCATAAACAGAATAACATAAACAGAAACTCAAAACTAAAACTTAAAATATACAGAACTAGATTACAAAAACCCAGGACCATAACATAGATAGATAGATCCCACCCAGGGACTTTAGGAAGGCTGGGTACTCTGAACTTTCATTTATCCCACAAGCACAAAGCAACTCTAGAATGGTCCAGAAGAGTTGAGCCCCTCTCTAGGAGACAGGTTCTCAACCTCTCACACAAGCTCAGGTTCCTTCCCCACCAGAGAGGTGGCCCTGCCAGCAGGCACTCCACCCCAGCACCACCCCAGGCTTGGCTCCAGGGTGATGCCCCAGCAACCCTATCATGGGCAAGGTAACCATGCCCCTTGTTATATAAATTCTCATAGGAGTTTTCTGAACCGCTTTTAGCCTGGCCCCTTACCCAGGGCCAATTTACCTTGGAAGACTTTTCGAGCTGCATTTAAAAAACAATAAGATATATATACAAAAAAATATGCTATATTACACTAAAATCCAGCAATAAATACAATAACATCGGTCAAAGAAAGTAAATGAAAATAAATGGTTAGTGGAATAAAATAAAGGCTCATAGTTATTGCAAATTAAAAAGCCTGATGGCATTTAAAGGCATAGAATAAACAGCTATTTGACTGTGTGAATGAGGCTTGCAGTAAGCAGTACCTTGAGTGTTCAATTAGAGTAAATAAAGTACTAAATAAGTACCAGTCCATTTACCATTAAAAGTAGTTAAAAAAAACTTTAAATAGACTCCAAAGCCTACTAAATGACCTCATTTTGTATGAGTTTTGTATGAGTTGTATTTAAAAAAAATCTCCTAAGAAATTATGCAAAACTGAGTGTCATTTGCTAACCCCCAAAAATTAACATACTGTGCAAGAAGAAGCATTTACATGCATTCTGCTGTGGAGGAGTCAAACTATTTTAGAACAAGTAGAAGAAGCTGTATCAGTTTTGCCTTCTGATGTGACTAAAGCAGCTCAAGGACGGTGGTGGTAAGTAGGGGTTAGTTTTGTTTTTGTGAAAGCATATTGCTTGCTGTCTTTATTGTTTTAGGGGGTTTGCAGGATGTGATGAAATGCATGCTTTGAACAAGACCTTGGATGATGCACAATGACAAATGGAGAGAATAAGGGCCATGGCACAAACAACATGAAAACGTGGTAGCTGCTCTTGAACACTGACTTATTATCATTTAGGAAGAGCGCAAGGAAAGAGGCTGAGCCTGATGCTGCCCGACCAAGCCAAGAAATGATAACCATGGCAACAGAGGCATCACAAGTGCAAAAAGGCGGGAAAGAGCTTCTGATCAGGGCAGAAAACACACACACACACACACACACACACACACACGCGCGCGAGCACAAATTTAACTGCATGGGTGGCCTCTTCAAAGAGCAGATCTGAGGCTATGTACTGTAAAATGCAAATAGAATGAAGGGGATTGGTTTCCTTCTTATTTTTGCACTGTATTTGATCAGTGGTCTATGTTTCACTGCAGTGCAGCCGCATTACCCCTACAGGAAGTACATAGTATCATCTGTAGAGACACACATACTGTAAAGACACAAAGTTACACAAGCAGTCAGAAATGCCCCTAAAGACATGCCAAGTTTTGTGTGTGTGTGTGTGCACGCGTACACATTCATGTTGCCTCTTCAAGCACACAAGATCTGACAGGCAAAAATCATGCAGCGTTTGGAAATAATGTATTCTTGTTGATTTTCTCACGCACGATATCTTCTCCCTAAAACGTCCCTTCAACTCCCACCTGCTTCCAGGAGTCCTCCTAAGCTCCCTCATGTTTTTCTTCCATTGTTCTCTCTTCTTTCTTCTCCACCCGTCTGTGTATTCTGTGGTCTTTTTATATACCACCTAAGCTTTTCTGTCTTCTCGACTTCTTTATTTCTTATCGGCTACTCCTCATTTTTCCCAGTCCAGCTTTTCTTTGACCAAATCCTAATCCATTCATATTCAAAGTTAGACTGAAACTAATGAAAATTAGCCTTTGGAAATGAAAACGATGACAAAACTGTTTTTGTCCATGAATTAAAACAAACAATAATGTGGAAAACAGGAGATTGCACAAGTGCACTAATTATAAATAGGGCTGTCTTACTTAATGAACAGCAGACATCTGGAGAAATATGTTTTGGTATGTTTCTGATTTGTAAAATATATCTCCAGCAGAACATATTTCTTTTTCTGAAATGGATTCAACTGCTTGACACGTTGCACTAATGAGCAGCATCTTGCATTTTAGCTACTTTATGTCCCTGCCAGAAATTTTTGTTAATCTTACCAGTTGTGGGAAGAAAAAAAGATTTACAGACTGAAGATAGAGCATGTAGTTTTACTAAACATGAGACAGCACTAATGAGGCAAATGAGGAAAACATCTCTATAATGTTAAGACAAAGATTAAGTTAGTGCTTCATCAGTGTAACAAGAATGTGGCTATATAATAATACTGACATTATATTCGGTTTGATACATTGACTGGAATGAATGCAGGACTGATGTTGGCTGAAATCCATCTGTTTCTTCTCCTAAATGTCAGCTGGGAAGAAAATTCTCTATGTTAACAGACATTTTTTCTGCTTGTCACTAAACCCAGACAGGTGCTTTATTGAGCAGGTGAATAAGTCAGTCTTCTGAATGATCACACTCCTCTGCAGTGGAGAGGAAAGTTTCAGTGTAGCTATAATAATATCAAGTAAGAAAGAATAAAGGTGAGTTCATAATTGTGTTCAAACAGCCAAAGTTTTGGAATTAAAGACTGCTTTATATTGTAGTGCAAAATTTTTTTTTGTGTGGTGGTGGTACAGTGCTTAACACTGTTGCCTCATAGCAAGAAGGCCCTGGGTTCAAATCCAGCTGAGGCCCTTCTATGTGGAGTTTGCATGTTTTCCCTGATGCCTGCGTAGGTTCTCTCAAGGTATTCCAGTTTCATCCCACAGTCCAAAGACATGTGTGGAGGTAGGTTAATTGGTGAATTTAAATTTGTTGTAGGTATGACTTTAAGCATGAATGGCTCTCTGTTTCTTTCTGTAAGCCCTACGATAGACTGGTGACCTGTTCAGGGTGTGCCTGACCCCTTGTCCCATGACAGCGAGGATAGGCTCCAGACCCCAACAACCCTGAATTGGATAACTTGGAAAAAAACAGATAGATGGACATACTTTTTTGTAAAATAATGTATATCTATTAAGCTCAAGCCCTTGACAAGCAAGTTTACACAATGCTGATTAAACTGGTTAGCATCAGGTACATTTTTCATTGCAATCAAAAGGTCAGCAACACAGCACATAAAAAGCAAAAACCAAATGTGAAATTTCACCATGGATATCAAATTTTTATAGATGAAAAATATCAACTTCTGTCCTGAGGCTCTAAGGGATCATTTTAAGTGACCTGAATTGTAGTACTTGCCATTGTGCGCATGCCCATAGCGCACTGAAAAGGCAGCACAATAGTTGCTCACGACCCACCCTGTTCACCATCAATTTGGCACCCTTTTATCACTTATTTTTCTCCAAACTGAAACTGTTTCAACACAGTGCATTAACTCTGCCACATATTGCAAGTAGCTGGAATGGAACTTCTGGGGAAGCAATTGGAAAATAGTGTTAGAAGAGGTCCAAGGGTGTAAAAGGAGACAACCTTGAAGAGGAAATCAGTCAAGTCCAAATCGTGAATTATTTTGTTTTTTATGAAACTTTTTGATTGTATCTTGTATTTGATAGTATACCAGAGCTTTAAATCTGGTGTCTGTTGTAACTTCAATGCACCGGCACACTGGTTGCGATGCATTGATTGGTTTGCCAGAGCTGAGGAGAGAAACCACAGTGACAGAGACAATGTAGGGTACAGCAACTAGGAGTACGATGAAGCCTCTGGCATTCAGAGGAAGGATTACAGTCTAAAAAAGAAAATGGCAAGGACAAAAAATTATTACCTTTGGTGAGGATTTTCCTCATTATAAGGATGTGCTGACAGTGTGTAATTACTTTTACTGCCAGAAGGGAAGACAAAAATTCTATACTGCTTGATTAAAGCAAATAAGATAAACAAGAAAAGACACAGTGCTGGTAACTACAAGAACTGACATTTGAGACTTGTGAATCTACATGCGCACTGAGCAATGAGCTGAAAAAGTTAGTGACTGGGGAGAAAGAACCAGAGTTTCTGAAAAGTTCTGAGCTTGGTCAGAGGCTGACATAAACACAAAAACTTAGACACACTCCAAAGAAAAAAATTGAATGTCCAGTAGTCACAATCGCACAAATTATGCAAGGGAAAATTTGTTTTGCTTTCTGTCTAAATAAACCCTTGCAATTTTTTAAAGCCCTTTCTGAAAAACTTTTTTATAATGACTAAAAAGTGATTAAAAATTAAATATCTCCTCATAGTTCAGGTATTTTCCTTCATACCTACTCTAGCTTCAAATTATCTTACAAACCTTTTCTGTCCCTGGCTATATGCTTTGTCTTCCCCTTCCCTCTATTAACCCTGTTACTCCAGCTCTCTTTGCCTGAGCTAACTCCAACCAGGCCATGTCAGGCTTCACACCAACCTCCCTAAGGCTGCTGCCATGACTAATTTTGCACCTTCTGAGGCATAATGATACTTTTATCTTGCCTGGCACACAGCCAGCATTTTAAAATTCATAAACATGCATACATAAGTACAAGAGTGTTTGTACAGGAGTGCAGGCAAGCTTGCACTATTGTCAACACACACACACACACACACACACACACACACACACACACGTGCAAAAACTCACACTTAATCTGTTCATTCCCCACTATCTTTCCATTTCAGGGCTGTCAACCAAAGTGTCACAGGGTGAGCTTTAGTGCCAACCCTCCCAGTAGTCCTCCACCTCCCACTGACTATTGCCAGAGT
>VUQH01033914.1:17589-34948 GCA_015106775.1 Etroplus canarensis | reverse complement strand
CTGACCTAAACCCAATCGAGATGGTTTGGGATGAGATGGACCGCAGAGTGAAGGCAAAAGGGCCAACACGTGCTCAGCATCTCTGGGAACTCCTTCAAGAGTGTTGGAAAACCATTTCAGGTGACTACCTCATGAAGCTCATTGAGAGAATGCCAAGTGTGCAAAGCAGTAATCAAAGCAAAGGGTGGATATTTTGAAGAATCTAAAATATAAAACATGTTTTGAGTTATTTCACACTTTTTTCTTCACTACATAATTCCATATGTGTTTACTCGTAGTTTTGCTGGCTTCAGTGAGAATCTCCAATGTAAATAGTCATGAAAGTAAAGAAAAACCATTAAATGAGAAGGTGTGTCCAACCTTTCGACTGGTAGTGTATGTATGTGACTTTCACAGCAGTTTCAAAAGAGAGCATTTTTTTTCTAATGCACATAGAGTTGGAAATTGAGAGGTTAAATTAATCAATTAAAGCCCTAAAGTTTGCCCATACTACTAACATCTTAGCCCCTCTCACCATAGCGGGTTGCGTCAGGAAGGGCATCCGGCGTGAAACCTATGCGGAATAATCCGCTGTGGCGATCCCTTGGTGGAGGACATAAGGGAGCAGCCAAAAGGTACTTACATCCTCCAAGTAATTTCCTGTTGTTCAGCCTAAGTGACAATCAGAGAAGAGGGAACGAAAAGTAAATGAGAAGTATAAGTTTAAGTAACATGCAAGACAAGGCAAAGGAGCTCGAAGCTGACTGTATCCTTTGTGTGGACTGAAATGTACCTTCAGCTGCTCCCATGTTTTACACCGGATGCCCTTCCTGACGCAACCGTGCGTAGTGAGAGGGGCTTGAGCCCTCACCTGGAATCGAACCAGGGACATTTCGCTTGTGAGGCGAATAAGCAAACCACTACACTCCTGTGTGCAGACTACTCACTATACTCACATTTTACCGCAGCAAAATAAACACTCCCTTTCCCACAGTTTATTTTCAAAAGCATTTACATACATTCCTTCCACGTGTTTGCCCACCCGCGTGTTTTTGCACAACTACAACAGCAAATGCTGTGTCAGCATGTCTTCACCGAGTATTTTCCTTCCTATGTAATACACCACAAGATGGCGCTGTAGAACTGTGTTTTCCACAAGACATCTGCAGTTCTTGAAAAAAAGAAATATCAGTCAACACTGAACCAGGATCGGAGGGGAAAAAACATTTAATCACAAACAGAAACATCACAAGAGAAAGACATGGCACTGTAATTAAATCTATGGAAGAATTACGCAACAGTGATGGTTAATGGTGGGAAGAAAATCTTTAAAACTTTATTTAGTGGCAAAGTTAGAACAATTTTAGAGCAATTTTGTCGGCTTTGATGGCGGTTCTACACATTGTTTTATGTTCCTGTCGCCACTAAAATTAAAGCTGATTTACATAATTCTTTAAAACAAGTGCCTGGTCACGTTTCAGTGGCTGCACAGCAAAACCTGCTTCTAGAAGGATTTTGCCATAAATAAGAGTTAGGTTTGCATCATAATATGTATGTATGTATGATTATTATTGTTATTATTATTATTTGATGAGAAATAGTCTGCCTTTGAAGTGCAATACTTGAGTCTAAATCCCTTTCAGGTTTCTAATAACTGGCAACAATTTTTGCTTTGCTTAAGGACTTGTGAACCTCTTGAACTAAAATCCCAGGTACAAATGATAAAATATTTCAGTCAAAATGACAGTGCCGAACTTCATTCAATGTGACTCAGTCATATAAAGAGGTAATCCATCCACGTTTCCAGATTTGGTTTAAATTAAACCAGTCATCTCAGGAAAAAAATAGCATAAACACAAATCCATAACCATAAGGAGACTGAAGTGGAGAATCCTGGGCGCTCAGACAGCTTTGCTTAATATAAAAAAAACACTTAAATACAGGCTTGTATTTGTGAAACTGCGCATGTTCACGTAATTTCTTACATTCTCCCCCAAAAGCTGTGACGCATTAAATACTGAAATTCAGAATTATTTAATTGGATCATCACGCATCAGGGTGAATGACACATCCTGCACTGAGCTTTGAATGATCCTG
Source organism: Etroplus canarensis (assembly GCA_015106775.1). Classification (NCBI taxonomy): domain Eukaryota; kingdom Metazoa; phylum Chordata; class Actinopteri; order Cichliformes; family Cichlidae; genus Etroplus; species Etroplus canarensis. The sequence goes on along the minus strand of VUQH01033914.1, from coordinate 32,872 downwards.
TCTGACACATGGGAGCAACAGCACACTGGGTCAGGCAGGAAATTGTAAAAAGGAAGAAAAAATGCAGCATAGCCTTGTGGGAGTTAATCTCTTGATTCGCGTACTACTCAGAATAACTACCGCAGCAACGTCCCGATCCAGATCTTATCCTCCCACCGAGACGCGGACGCGGTCTTCATTGGCGCAGACCGGCGCAGCCTATTGGGCATCGATCTCACGCAGGAGTGTCGGAGGGGGGAGAGGTGTGTGCGTGGGATGCTGATGTCCGATCCTCACTGAGAGGATGCTATCGATCAGGCGCGCGAACGCTCTCCTCTCCGCTTTGATAAACGTGATCATGCGCGCAGTTGCACCCTTTCTGCTCCTTGCATGCGCTTTGGACAAGGTAGGTGTTGCCAAATCCCTGAAGTATCCCAGTGTGGTCATTATTTTCTCAGCTTTATTTATTTATTTATTTATTTATTTATTTATTTATTTTCGCACGCGCAGGTAATGTGAGCAGAGGAAGCGCCGAATGGCCAGATCGAGCAATTAATGCAGAACTCCTCAGCGCTGTTCGGGATGGTGAGCCACTGTCAGACCCCTGCTTTCGCAGACTTCGCCGGCTTGACGCTCTCCGTGTACGGCGGCAAGGGAGACATCTGCGCGCGGCGCGCAGCGAACGGCTTTGGATCTCAGGTTTGCCGGAGTCCCCATGACACCCACATGAACTGCGCCAGCCCCAAGCGACCCGCCGCGACCGAGGAGAAAACGCATCTGTCGGCCAAAACCGCGCGCTTGTGCTTCTCTCTCCCGCCGGTGCAAGGTAGGTTCCGTCAGGGCTGCTCAGCAGGACTGCATGTTGCGATGATGCTGGTAACAGAGGGGATTCGCTCATTTATTTTAGGTCATTTTACCAGTCTGACCAAAAAACAATTCAGGTTATTTGAGAGTGATTTAAAAAAAAAAAGCCATCATCTGAAATAATGTTGCGCCCATGTGGCATCTAAGGAGCATCCTTTGATGTAGCTATACTTTGTTGTTAAGAGCCCTGTTTGCAATTGAGGCCTTTTAATTAAACTCAGAGTTCATTTGGGTGTTGGCCAAATCATGCATAACAGCAGTATCAAAGTCTCTTGTGAGGGGATGCAGAATAGCTACCAAGCAAATGTGCATTTCCTTTGGACATCAACAATGAATAGCAGCTTTAGTTCAGTGTCACACTGGCTCATTTAACTTGATATGACAAGCTTGCCAATTTGGCCTTTAACAGTGACAGCTATAATAAAAATAATTAAATTTAAAGGTATAGAATTCAAGCAAAATAGTAGTTTTAAAATTAATTAATTAGACACGTTTTAAATGCTAAAAATTCATATTGGTACCTAAGGGGGGGAAAGAAGGTCACTGGGGGTTCATCAGTAAAAGTAAAATCCTTAAGGCAACAATCACATAGATGAAATGAGCAGTGAGCTACAGATAATATCCAGAGTGGAAACTGGGCTGTGACTCTCTGTAGAAGCCAATTCTATCCTGTTTAGACAGAGTGTTGTGAGTGGGTGGAGGTAATTACAGCTCCATCCTAAATTATGATTAGACTGAACCGACTTTTATATTAGCAATCATCCTTACAGCAAGAAGAGGATCAGCGGATTTGATTATTGTTTCGTATTTCTAAACACAAACCATATGTCTGCTGAATGTGTCCCAGCATTTATGAGTTCTCTTAGAGCACAGTTGTGCCCTCAGCCCTCCATCCCCAGCATCCCGAACCAGAATGAATTGTCTCATTGTCTCTGCAGTGCTTTTGAACTCACTTCCCGTAAATTGTGGGAAAGCAAGATGTGTTATGTGTTTGTTCATGTTATGCAGATTAACGCTGAAGCAATCGCATGCATTTTTGGTCTGACTCTATAAAGCAATTGACTGCTATTTTAATAACTTAAGTTATTTTTCTTAAGCACATACTGATTGAGCTTATAGTTTATATTTGCATTCAGTAATACAAGCTTTCACTCAGTTTAATGTGAACTCTAACATTTCTATCTCTAGTTTGTGCAAATATGTGCTGCATTACAGGGATTTTTATGATGTTTTATAGTCAGTCTTGGTAAGCATGGAGTATGAAAGTGATCTCAGTACTCATCAGTCTTTTGTATAATGCCTCATTTCATCCCGGTCATATTACATACTCCCATTTGGGGACAGAGTTGGAATTAAAGCTGCATTCTCAACCAATACTTTAGATTTATTCTGAAAGGATTCTCAGAACAAACACTGGCTATAATATTTGTCCTAATGGTGGTGAGAGAGCAGAGGAAGATCTTACCTCAGATGGGAGATTTTTGACCTTTAACATGTATCCTATGATTGCAAAACATGACTCAGTGATAAAAGTGATTCAAATATAGGTGGTAATGTTTCATCTTATCCTCAGAGGAAAACTCACATACCACAAGATGTTTTGCATGTGGAATTGCTTTACTGGTTTTCTAATTGCTCCAAAACTCCAAAACTTCATGGCTGCATGTCACTTTTTCATGTTAGCTTGTGCACATAAGTGTTTACAAGCGTAACACTGCAGAGGTAACTGAGAAAGTGAGAGACAGAGTTACGTAAATGAATGTATACTCATGATATGAGTATATGACATGATTATTTTTATTAAGAGGAAGGTATCCTAATTTCAAAACTAATTCAGAGCATTTATTGCAATACCTTTCATTTTAAAACTGTTTCCAGCATACATTCAAGGAACATTGTTCTATGTTTTTTCTTTGTGTCAAGTCAAATAAAACTTAAGTCAGCGACTGATATCAGACAAGGTGCTCAGGCTTGCCATGCGCATTTTGCTCTTTGGAGTGGAATGGTGGCTAATACTTCAAACACTGCAAGTCTGCTGTGCTATAAATATTAGTGCCCACCAGCAAAGAAAATATTAAGCTTGCAAAGAAAAACAGTTGAACTCTCAAAAAAAGAACATCAGGTTTGAATGAAGTGTCTACTCTAGCATCATTTGATATCTTACTTAAGTTTCTCCTGGTTAGAAAAATGCTGCTGATTCTGAGCTTATTTGAGGAGTGAGTGCACTGGTGCTCCACGCTCCCTCTTTTAGATATTGAGATATGGCTCTAAAGAGATGAATAATGAAATTTTAGATTTGAACATTGTTGTAACTTTTTACTTTTCTTTGGCTTGCATTTTGCTGTCCTTTGCACACAAATTCATCAGCATCCATAGCATCCATCATGTACTGTAAACAGACACTGTGCGACCACTGATACCCTCACACAAATATGCACTTTTTTTTGTGGTGAAGTGGCATTACCATCAGTGTTAAATTCCCTCAAACTGAGTTGGTTTCCTGTGTTTTCCCCCAGCAAGATTTGTAGATGTCAGACTGTGGGGTGATAATCTGACTGTTATGAGAAACAACCAACCATTACAGAACTGCTTTGAGCCTCTATAGTGTCAAACACTTAATGACAGCTTTCCAGTAGCCTGTGGATAATTTTAGTTGTAAGTGCAAGGTTTTTATTGTAAAAAAGGCTCCTATTTCAAAAACTGTGTGAATTGTTTTAGTTCATGGAAAGAAGAGTTGGCAGTTGGTGTTAAATATGTCTTAAAAACAGAAGAAAAACTTTTTAGTGTTGCCTCCTTAAAAATTCGGACATATGTGAGTAATAAAATGTCCCAAAATAGCCATCTTATTCATCATCAAAATCATCAAAATATGGTGTTTAGCCAAACCTAAAAGGAAACTGGTGATTACATAAAAATATCAGTATTCCAGTACCTTTCCTGGGTAGTTATTGAGTAGAGGTTTTCATCTAAATCATTAGATTTTTGTCACATAAAATGTTTATATATCTGTAATTCTGGGAAAACGTTTGCTTCAGCTGCGTCAAGGGGTTTTAAATTTCTTAAACTGCCTGTGACTTCAGGCTTATAATTGCTGTAGGCTTGGCTTTGATGTATGCTCAGACAATATTATTTATTTAGCTTGGATCTCACTATTTTGGGGGAGAGTTAGTCTGCTGTCAGTTGTGACACTGCTAAACCGATTTTGTTGAATGTTGAAATGTGTAAAAAACAAATCTATGCAACTTAATGATCCAGGTGGCACAGTGGTGTGGTGGTTAGCACTGTTGCCTCACAGCAAGAAGGTCCTGGATTTGAATCCACTGGCTGGCGGGGGTATTTCTGTGTAGAGTTTGCATGTTCTCTCTGGGTACTCCGGCTTCCTCTCACAGTCCAAAGACATGCTTGTTGGGTTAATTGGTGATTCTAACTTGGCTGTAGGTGAGAATGTGAGCATGAAGGGTTATCTGTCTCTGTGTTAGCTCTGTGATGGACTGGCAACCTGAGAGGTTTTATACTGGCTGCCCTTCCTGATGCAACCCTCTATGATGAAGAGAGGCTTGTGTCCACACCTGGAATCAAACCAGGGACCTTTCGCTTCTAAGGCGAATGTGCAAACCACTACACTACAGGATAGTAAAATCTAGAATAATATCTAGAATCTAATGAAAAGGTTATAAGTCTTACATATCTTCACTTAACTGTTAAGCAAGCTAGGAATATTTAGCTGGCCTTAATCAGGTGACCATGAGATTATAAACTCCAGGCAACAGTGAAATTATAAAAATAATAATCTGTGTTAATATTCAGCAATTTGTTGCACAGTTTGCAGCATTTTTGTGTCATTTCTTTTACATTTAAAGCACATATCGTATACTGTAGAGTATGGCAGATTTTTTTTCTCCTTCGCTTTCTTTTTAACAACTGGAACTAGAAACCTAATGCCAAAAGCACATTTTACTTTTCAGATAGTCATTTTTTCTCTCTCTTCTTTTCTTAAAAATAATTGTAATATCTTAATTTCAAAATGTTAAAAATTAATACAAAAATGCCTGGAATAGACTGGCAGCCTGTCCAGGGAATACCCTGCCTATGACCCTATAACAGCTGGGATAGGAAGAAAATGGATGGATGGATGGATGGATGGATTCCAAAACAAATGCTATGTTTGTTTCCTTGCCGAACTGTTTACAAGATATTGAGTTCCTGGTACCTTTGCAGAGCTCTTTTCTACTGAAAGAATAAGCAGATGTGAGCACCAGAGTTTCAGTTTATTCAGCATGGCTGAAGTTTGACAGAAAGCTGAGGGTCTCAGTATCACTGTAATGCATATGCCAAAAGGTAATGGCATTGATCAAAAGCTTATAGCTGCTTTCTCTCCCAGATGTTGTGAAAGACTGATCAACGCTCAGAAAAATTTTGCTGCTACCGCTGTTGTGGAAGATGTGACCTTTTATTGAACTTCTGGTTCACTTAATTTCTCTGCTGAGGCTGACCAGATAGTGAAAAGGCCACACAGTGCATTTTTTGGTATTACTATAAGAGCAGGCTGTATTTTATGTGGAATGTGTCATCAAGAACTGTCTTCTCTTTGTGCAGTTGTTCTCCTTAATGACGTGGAAGAATACATCCAGACCTTTTTATTCATATCAAAGCACCACAGTGATAGTAACATTTTTTTAATGGGTTTTCTCACCACTCAGTACATTCCCATGCGCTAAAGAGCCTCAGCCCACGTCTTTGCATATTGTATGAGCTCAGCAGTGAGTTATGGGCAAATGTGAGAGTGCTGCCTGGGAAGGGTGTTGCAGGGTGTAATGTTTGCAGCATGTTCCACTGATTCATAAAGCCAAGGTTCTGATGATGATTCTGCAGTGGTATTTCTGTAAACCTCTGTCTGCCTGAGAGGCTGAATGCTGGGTAATGGAATAAGAGTGCTTCCTGAGTCAGAGCCACTAGAGAGGGAGAGCGAGAGAACACCCCTGGTCTGGCATCTGCTTGGCTGAATCACATCAGTAAAATTTGGCCTGAGACCCACATGACGTGTGGGGAAACAGGAGAGATAGCAGAAGAAGAGATGAGTGTTGCATCAGCCTGACTGGGGTTGGATTCTTATTGATTACCATCTGAAGTAACCTCTGAAGTTGCTAAATGAACACGACCTCCACAAAACCTAAAATTTTAGCTTTGCTGTGCTTTTCCTTCTCTGTTGTCAGTGTCAGTAAGGTCAGATTCTCTCATTCTTATGTGACCAGTGTGGTATGACTATGGCATCTCACTCTAACCAAAGGCATTCTAACTTTCATTCTGCCAAAGAATCTAAACAGTCACACAGCAAAAATATGATCTGGTTTGAGTAAGTGTCGAAATATCTCTGGAATACCAGAAGAAATTTGCTCTGGGCCTCATCTTAATCAAGAAAAAGCTGCAGAGTTGGCTCAGATATGTCATCATAAAAGGGTATTTTTAGCCCAAAGCTTTCCCAAAAGTTTTATGCATGCTTGCCGATGAGAGGAATATGCTGCCAGGTGTCTTTGTTTTGGAACTCTGTGTAGAAAAGATAAAAAGATTTCTACTTTTCCCTGTTTGCCTGGACAAGCATGCCACAGCTGACCACATGTCTATAAGTCTGTGTTACTCATGCATTTTCAGACAGCAGCGACTCGTCTCACAGACTTCTTCGTGTATGACTTAGCACATGGGTGGGTTTTTGATTTACATCTCGGCTGTGCCACTTGCTGTTCTTGGCTCAATGCTGCTGTGTTTCATCAAAGAAAAATCTGCTCAACTCTGACTGTGGCAGTAAAGACGGCCATCCGCCACCGTGCTGCCTCTGCTAGAGTGGAGTTGAAAGCTTATATGGGGCCCTCACAGCTGTCAGCTACAAAGAGAGACAGAAACAGAGTAAGACATGGCAGGAGAAATGTGGACTGAAAGATCAGGGCTTTACTGAGTAGAAACAAGAATCAAAAACAAAGACTGTGTCGGTATGAAAGGGCAATCTTAGTCATCTAAATCAATCATAAAGAGGCTCCTTTTTCATCTTTTTCCACCATAGGAGCTTCTACTATAAGCAGTTTATTTACGATCAAACTGTATAATTCACAACGCATAAAAGTTAGTAGGTCTATATCAGCGACTGGTAAACAGATAAACATTGAAATCCACAACAAACAACAGTTTTAAAATGTGACTCACTCTGAACTTGTATAAATAGTGTCTGAAAGTTCCCCCTTTTACAAGGCTGGTCATGTTGGACATTAATCAGCCAGCCAATCAAACACTGGCTTCAACCGAGTGGTCAAAAACAAATGGGCAAACATGATGTTTTAATGCCTTCATTAGAGTGGAGGAGAAAGCAGCCAAAAAGCTTGAGTTTTATCCTCTCTCTTGTTCTCTCTGTCTGTCTCTGCCAGGAAGCTGCCATGGGGCAGTGCCCAGTCAGCTCACTGCACCATTGGCTGGCGCTGCCCCAGAGGACTATGAAAGACATTATAAAGTCTAATAGTGCAGTTTATATACTTTATTAGCACTCGTTAATCGAAGCCTAGCGTTCTGGAAGAATTAGTTATTCTCTAGTCATGTGCAATACAATCCAGCCCAGGAACTGTATTAACTTGCTTACCAAGACTAAAAAGAGCACAAAGGAATGATGGAATAAAGGTTGCATAGAGAAAAAGTACTTTTCTTTTCCTTGTCTTTAAGTGATGTGGATTGACATCAATCATGAACCCTGAGCGTGACAATTTGCACTTTTCTTATGTTTTGGACTCAGGTATTCATGCGTGCATTATGTATTGGTGGTTCTCAATTAGTTTGCATATTGTTCTCAATAGAGAGCCAAGTGTCACTGCATTCAGTACAAATGTATATAATTTTTGTATGATATATTTTGAATCACTTGCAAGCAACTTATGATAGCTTACGTATTACTTGAAGTAGAGACTGTGTAGTGAGTGATATCATCCTGTTCATCTGCTGTCAGCAATGGAGCACAAGTGGACTAGTGTTTTGACAAAATCTCTCTTTTTCAGTGGTGAGTCTGGACAGCATACTTGTGCATGCTGGGAGGAAGAGCAGCATTTTGGGAAAGTGAGGCTGGTGTCTTGTTCAGGTTAATGCTTGTAAATCCAAGTTGCAGGGAGCTGGGAGCCTCGCCAGGCTGACTCTGGATGTTAATAAAGTTTAGAGGCTCTATGCCAGCACTGTGATCTGCAATGCTTAGGGTTATTTTTACAGACTTTTTACAGACAATTATATTTGAAAGAGATGGCTGTTTTTCAGCGGCCTAATATCAGAGCAAGTAGATAATTTATGTGATAAGAAGATGCAATTTCCCATAATGTAGTGTTGCAGAGGGCATTAGTTTTTTGTTTAAATGCGTGGGAATATCTTTTGCATAAGAACTTCCCATGACGTACTGAAACAGCAAAGAAGGCAATAACACTTTTTGCTTTTATTATCTTAATAGTGGTTTGTTAAAAAGCAGAATTTCCCCATAAGTGTTCCTATATTCCTCCTCTTAGCCTCACAGCACTTCATATCTGACCCTAAAAAGGCTTCAGCGTTTTGGTAGGGAAGAGCAGGAATACCATAAAAAATATGTAGCATTGGCCTCATCTCTTAATCATTGAATTCAGGAGTTTCATTCAGTCCCATTCCCCCAGGTGTTACACAGGGGGGTTGTTGCGTACTGAGGTCCATAGTGTGTTAAAATCACCAATGTTCTGCTGACTCAATAACTGCAGAATTCCTCCTGGATTTACTGTAACATCAGCACAAAAACTGTACACCAGGAGCTTCCCTTGGCATGGGTTTCCATGGCTGAGCAACTGTACGCAAGCCTTACATCACCAAACACAATGCCAACCATAGGATGGAGTGGTGTAAAATACACTGCTAGTGGACTCTGGAGCACTGAAATATTTTCTCTGGAGTGACAAATAAGGCTTCTTTATCTGGCAGGCTGATGGACGAGTCTGGATTTGACAAATGCCAGGAGAATGTTACCTGTCTGACTGCGCTATGCCAACTGTAATGTTTGGTGTAGGGGGGATAATGCTGTGGGGTTGTTTTTCTGGGGTTGGCCTGGGCCCCTTAGTTCTAGTGTAGGGAAATCTTAATGCTTCAGCTTACCAAGACATTTTGGACAATTCTATGCTTTCAACTTTGTGGGAACAGTCCAAGGAAGGCCTTTTTCTGTCCCAGCACGACTGTGCCCTACTGCCAAAGCAGTACCCAAAAAGGCATGGTTGGATGAGTTTGGTGTGGAAGAACTTGACTGGCCCACACAGATTCCTGACTTCAAATCCATTGAACACCTTTGGAATAAAGCAGAACGGAGATTGTGAGCCAGACTAATTTCATCCAACATCAGTGTCTGAGTTCACAAATGCTCTTCTTGATGAATGAGCACACTTGAAAATAGAAACCCATCCCACAAGAATGGAAAGAGTTGAAGCAGTTATCGCTAGAAAGGGGGAACAAACTTGATATTAATTCCTGTGGATTTAGAATGGAATGTCATGGGATGTCATAAAAGCTCCTGTAAGTGTAATGTGTGGGTGATATACAGGTGCATCTCAAAAAATTAGAATATCATGAAAAAGTTCAATATTTTCACTAATTTCAGAAAGTGAAACCCATATATTATATAGATTAATTACACATAGAGTGAAATATTTCAAGCCTTTATTTCTTGAAATTTTTATGATTATGGCTTATAGATAATGATAACCCAAAATTCAGTGTCTCAGAAAATTAGAATATTGTGAAAAAGTTCAATATTGGAAAGTCATGGTGTCACACCTTGATCAGCTAATTACCTCAAAAAACACCTGCAAAGGTTTCCTGAGCCTTTAAATGGTCTCTCAGTCTGGATCAGTAGGCTACACAATCATGTGGAAGACTGCTGATTTGACAGATGTCCAGAAGACAGTCGCTGACACCCCCCACAAGGAGGTTAAGCCACAAAGCGTCTTTGCTAAAGAAGCTGGTTGTTCACAGAGTGCTGTATCCAAGTATATTCATAGAAAATCTATGTAATATATGGGTTTCCCTTTCTAAAATGAGTGACAATGAGTGATATTCTAATTTTTTTTAGATATGTATGTATAGCTTGCACAAAAAGACAAAATAGCTTTATGCTTGCTATGACAACTTCTTTCTAGCCTTACTAGAATCACTACTGAAAGAAAAACCTCTAACTATCAGTCTAGGCTGTCTATCCTATGGTTCCTCACTCCTGATACTTTTCTATTAGCTTGAGTTAAACAGATTGGCCTCATAAATTGGATCGGCTAGTTGTTATCAAGTCCTGATCAAGCTCTTTAGACTGGACCAATATCAGATCTGAATATCAGATCAGTGCGTCCCTTGGAAAGAGTGAGAACTGCTGATTTATATTCCTTGTTCATTTTTTTAAGCACAACCAGGCATTGTTTGTTTGTTTTCCTCCTCTTACCTGTCATGTTAGTGTCTGTGTTTGCCAGGCTAGTTGCCAAACAGGGAGTTGAAGAAATCTAAAATTACTCTGGCTTGTAGCTGCTGTACTGATGACACTGTCTTCTAGATATGTCAGCTTGATTTTACCCTCTGGACTCAAAAACCACATCTGCTGGCTGTTCTGTCCTGAAGTTTCCACTGGAAACGGTAGAACCATCTGCTGTCTTCTGTGTCTTTTAGACGGTCTGTCTTGAATTTCATTTGAAAGAATGTGCACAATTTTCATTTTTGCCTGCATTGTTTAATTAAATCCTGAATAGGAAAAAAATCTTCTGGAAGCATTGACGAAGACAATATCTGTCTCTTAATTTATTGTTGCAAAGATTAAGTGTAGGACTTCTTTTCTCCATTTGTACATAGGCTCATATGAGCTGTGCAGAAAGTGTGTTAAATGGGTCCACATTACACTGAGTAATACCTTCAGTATGCACTTTTCATTAACATGCTTAACATTCCCCCCAAGACCTAGAAGTCAGCTCCTATAATACACTGCTTAACACAAACATTATGTTGTACACTTATGATCTCTTATGGGGCTCATTGTTGGCTGTTTCACAAGTGAGCTGTGTGTGTGTGTGTGTGTGTGTGTGTTGTGTGTGTGTGTGTGTGCGTGCGTGCGTGCGCGCGCGAATGTGTGTGTGTGTGCGCGCGCGCGCGTGTGCGCACACGCCATTGTATGTGTGCTAATGTTGGAATCAAAGTGGAGGACAAGATGGACAAGCTGAACTCTGAACATGAAAGTTAAATTTGAAAAGTTAATAAAATATGCACTTTTTGCCAGCTAACTGGAGCAGAGATCCATTTGAAAACTCTAGTGGAGAGGTTAGTACATTGCGGTCCAAAATGTTTTCGTTTTTGGCTTGAGGATAAAGTCTGTTGCAACACTGGTCAGCCACATGTTGAGTGTTTCCAAAACAGGACACACAACTTAGCTTTTGAAAGTAAAAAATGTCAATACTTGGCAAAAGAAATGCTGAGCCAGTAATATTTTTCAGCAATTGTACCAATCAACAAAAATTATGTTATTACAATGTAATGTTTTTGGGCCGTTAGAGTGTTGTGCATTTTGGATGAGAGACTTTGCCTTAGAAGACTGCATATTTATTGCATTCCATTACTCTCCAGCTTGATTTCTTGTGTATTTAAAGAGACCAGTAATGCTAAATTCCATCTGTATGTTTTAACTGTTGAGTATCTTTTGCATGATTCACAGAGCAATCCCTTTTTATCTTATATTGAGCCTTGGTGCAGCCCCTCATGCCATCCTTTGTATAAAACTATATATATATATATATATATATATATATATATATGGCATAAAAAACCTCTGCCAAATTACCAATGAGGATTAATCCGCTGTGGCGATCCCTTGGTGGAGAATACAAGGGAGCAGCCAAAAGGTACATTCATATATGTCTGTGTAATAAAGGTGGAGATGGGGGAAAAAGAAGCGTAATGAGAACCAGCTTTTAGCCATCCTAGCTGGCTTGACATTTACGCCTTTTCCCCTGGTGTTCAGCATTAAACCTTTACGACAAAGCCAAAACCCATCAAGAAGGGCTTCATTCACCTTGAAATCGATATGCTGAGATTCTTGGACCAACATAGACAAGACACTTGAGTTCGCATAGTTACAGTAATCAAAAAAAAAACCCTTCCCATAGCCGGAAATGTTTCTTATATATCACCAGGGATTTAAGACAAGAATATTTAGGATGAGTACCTGGCTTTTTCCCCAGAATGTCCTCACTAAAGCTGAGTCACAGATTTACTGAACCGATAGAGTGAGTGAAGAAAGGAGAGAAGAGCAAGATTTCTCCAGTCTCTTCTTTCTGTTTATCTAACTTTTGCCCTTAAAAAGTCAGCTCACAGCACATGTTGACTAATAGCGATAAAAAGCCTAATCAGGCACTTTCAGCTTGTATCGTTAGTTGATCCAATAGGCTCGTGTTCGAGAGCTGAAATGAATTAAGCAGCGTCAGAGCCATGACAGCCAGGTGCTGAGCACTTGGCCCAGTGTACTGGAGCCTCAGCCAATTGGAAAATGCTTTGCAGAATTTATCTGCACCCTTCTCCCTTGACAAATTATTTTATTGTTCCTACACAGTTGGTTTTCATTTAGTCTTTGGCTAATGATCGGCTGAGAGCATGTGCGCTATTGTTGTTTCTTTTCTTCAGCATTGATACTCTGACTGGAAGTGTTCACATCTGATAACACACTTTCACACAACAGAAACCAAGCAAAAGAAGACACAAAGTATGCAGATGATACAAAGAACAGAGAACTTTAGTACTAGTTAAGAGACAGTCTTGATACTATCATTATCTTGCATATACTGTATTTTCTTCCATAGCATGACGTCACTGGGTGTCTGTCAACCTAGTAAGTCTTCCTCAAGGAACAACTTCTATATGATCTCTCCTCAGCGAACTCCAAACCCCACTGCAAAACCTTTAATCACATTATTCAGTGTCTCATGTACTGGGACTGGTAGATATGCTGTGTGAGAGCCACAGATGGAGGAAATAGGTTGAAGCTTACCTTGCGTCCGAGCCCTGCACTTTGCATGACCTGAGCTCAGTACATCAGGACTAGGCCACTAATCTTTTACAAATGCTGGGAGTCTCCATAACTGGGCCCTTGCAGAGATGGCTTAGTCAAAACATCCCTGCTGCTCCTGAACACAACCTCAGCCTCTAGCTTAATTCAGATGCTGATTAACTAACAAATACCTGCTGCTTGTTCCACAGCATTATACAGCCTGGTATGCTCTGCTCAGCTCCATGGAGTTTGACAGCGTGTTTGCTGTTCTCTAGAGGAACATAGAGACCTACTGTGTAACAGACTTTTCAGGATTTGTTGGTAAAATGATACAGGACTTGAAAAATCGCTAACTAACAATTCACAATGACAACCATAAACGGAACAGCCAAGATTTTGACTGTTTGGCTTGAACTGGTTGCGTCATCACATTTTCTCCTGCCAACAGATGAAAGCGAAATGATCATTTTTACCAGATGATACCGGTAGAAGTGATAAATCATGACCTTTTTTTCTAGAATCAAATTTCATTATGGTAACCTCACCAACTTCCCAACTCCTCATACTTCTCAGGTTTCTAAGGAAGTCTCTTAGTTTTACTGCCAAGTACACTTCCCACTGAAATAAATATAACTGCTTGTGCTCTAATTCGTCATCTTTGGGAAACTGAGTATTTAAAACGACATTGTTACAGAATCTATTGTGAAATCAAACTAAACATGCGTGGTTTCATCAGCAGTTGTATGTGATGAATGATTTAAGTTAAATGTTCATTTATTTCTGTGCATCTGTGGCCTGACTGAGACTATTGCTAATATTGTGGAAACTGATATCTTGTCAGTAATTTTCCCCATGGTAAATCACTATAGGCCAGATAGGTGTATTTGCAGGCATGACTGGAATGTAGAAGTACAGCTTGAGGATTCATGGAAAAAAAATGGAAACGTTGCTTAAGTCATTATTATTGTTGATTAAGATCTCGAGAAAGTTATAGGTTAAATAGGTGTTCACATTAAAAACGTGTCTGTGTGGGAATGATGATAATTGTGGCATACAGTTAGGGCCATAGGTTTTAGGACAGTGACACTTTTGTAATTTTGCCTCTGTGCACCACCACAGTTGATTTTAAACCAAACAGTCAAAAAGTGACTGTAAAGTGCAATTTTTCAACTTTAATTCAAGGGGTTTAACGAAAAAAAATGCATTAAATGTTTAGGAATTACAGCCATTTTTATACACAGCCCCCCATTTTCAAATGCTCAAAATTAATAGGAAAAGTGACTGATGAGCAGTTTCATGGCCAGGTGAAACCTGTTCCCTTGTTATTTCATGACAAAGTAAGCAGATAAAAGATCTATTGACTCCAACTGACTCCAATTGTTGAACCTGCATTTGGTAGCTGTTCAATGGAACTTTCAATATAAGGTCCAAGGAGATGTTGATATAAGTGAAGGAGGCCATTATCATGCTGAAAAAACAAAATAAACCTGTCAGACAGATAGCAGAAATTTTAGGAGTGGCCAAAACAATAACATGGAACATTTTTAAAAATAAGGAATGCACCAGCCAACTTAACAACATCAACAGGCCTGGAAGACCACAGTGATAGCAGAATTCTTTACTTGTTTGAGAAAAACTCTTCACGACATCTAGTCACGTCATGAGCACTCTCAAGGTACATCATTGTGGTGTATCATTGTCAGAGTCTGCATTCAGCAGACACTTTCATGATTGTAAATAGAATGGGTTTACAGCAAGGTGCCAATCATGTTTATTAATATAATGGCAGGATGAATTCTGAAGTGTACTGGACTATACTGTCTGCTCAGATTTAGCCAAATGCTGCAAAATTTATGGGACAGTGTTTCACAGTGCAAATGAATAAGGAACCAAAGCTTACTGCAAAAGCAACCCAAGAGTTTCTAAAGGCAAATAAATGGGGTATTCTTCAATGGCCAAGTGAGTCATGTGATCTCAACTCAAGAGATCAGCTTTTCAGGTACTGAAGACAAAACTGAAAGCAGAGAGACCCACAAACAAGCAGCAACTTAAGGCAACTGCAGTTAAGGCCTGGCAGAGCATCTCAATGGAGGAAGCACAACATTTGGTGATGTCCATGGGTTCTAGATTTCAGGCAGTCAAACATTAAAAAACAATCCATATATTTAAAATTATATTAGTTTGTCCCATTACCTTTGAGCATCTGAATGTGAAGGTTTATGTATAAAAATGGCTGTAATTTCTAAACAGTTAAAGAAACTCTTCCATTAACCCCCTTGAATTAAAGTTCACAGTCTGCACTTCAATTGCGTTTTGATTGTTTAATTAAAAATGCACTGTGGTGATGTACAGAGGCAAAATTCTAAAAAAAAAAAAAAAAGTGAAATTTTTCAAAAA
>VUQH01033914.1:0-17569 GCA_015106775.1 Etroplus canarensis | reverse complement strand
TTAGAATGTACAGAGGCAAAATTCTAAAAAAAAAAAAAAAAGTGTAATTGTTCCAAAACTTATTAACCTAACTGTACTTACGCTAAAACTTCTCCTCGAGAAATAATAATTTTACCTCCAGAGTATGTGAGTAGCACCCTAACCGGCTTCACTATTGGTTTTGTAGGATGGCCAGACTTTAGTACCCCATGGCTCTGACCTGTGGTGTTTTGGTTGTCAAGGTACTCATATATCAGCATGAATTGCCAGTATTTGTCTATGTTTTTTTTTCATAGTTTTAAAATGATTGCATACTCTGGGAATAATAAATCATCCAAAATTTTTAAAATTACACTGCTACTGTGGTTCCCAAGAATTGGGCTTTTAATTCCAATGTTAAAAAAAACATGGAAGTTCAACAATAACTATAAAATGAATGATTTTATTTTAAATGAAACGTTTGCAAGGATGTACTTTAGTTTAAGGGCTAGAAAAGGCTTCAATTAAAAAGTTTAATGTATATCCCTCAAAACCGCACTTTAACTAAAGTCAACAGGGCTTGATAGCTGTGCCCTTGATAGCCCTAGCTGTAAATATAATCCATAGTTTACCACAGCATCCACTTTTACAGGGCCAGACTTGTCATTTGACACGAAAATATGACCAGTCTTGGCCACTGTAAAGATGCCAGTCACATACAAGCTTCAAGAGCTCTGAGCTATGAAGGAGCTCAGCAAAAGAGGCAAAGCAACAGTATATGTACACTGCAGGCTGCCAAAGTACACTCATTTAATAGCACAAAAAAAAAAACTTGCACTGAGAACCCACATGTTTATGTTAGGGATGATGTAAAATGGCTAGAATTCATATTTCACATTTCAGATTTCTCTTTGTGGATGGCTTCTCTCAATTTTTACATGTAAGGAAACAAATATTTGCATTTCAAAGTTCTTCAAAAAAAAAAAAAGAATTTAAAGCAAACCATTTTATGGGTTTGGAGGCTATTTTGGAAAACAGGTCGGGGCGAAATTAATATTTTTTATGGTTCATAAAAGAACTTCACAATGAATGCCAGGTTATGTGAAAGGCTTGATGCTTGGTACAGACCAGAGGCGTTCGAGGTTTCCTCTCTATTCAGCCTCTTACACTCAGTAGCCAAGACCAGCCAAACAAACCACACAGCAAAAGCCAAGGTACAAATCAAGAATGATTTCTTTATTTCTGCTTGTTATCATCTGATTAGGCTCCTTCTCACCAAAGTCCAGCTCAAAGAGCTATCAACCGATAACCTTCACTTTTTACTTTTGAGTTTGTCACGCTTGTGTGTTTAACTCAACACTCAGAGCCAACTTGGTATTTGCAGCTTTTTAAAGAGGCATTTTCTTCTTTATTCAGTTCACTGGACATTTTTTCAATACTTATGTATTTAAATTCTCATCTATCAGGGAGAAAAAAATTCTGCAGCATGACAATAAATCTCAAACATATAGCCCAAGTCTTTCATGGAGGGGTTACACTGAAATATTTTTGGCCTGCAGGACTGAATACATGCCCATAATTGTACTTTGTAACCTATAGTATACTGGTAAGTTATTTAAACATAGTTATGCATTTTGAATAATTTGCACAGTTTGACCTTTTCTTGCCATCTATTTCTGTTATAAATTAAAAATTGTTCATCTCCAGCTGGTTTGAAATGTGGCAGGTATACTTCAAATCACTGTAGCCCTGGCTGCTCTACACTGACTCCCTTTTAGAATTGATTTGAAGATTTTACTGCACATTTTTAAAGCTTGTTTTGGTCTGACTCCAAGCTACATGGCAGAAGTGTTGACCCCTTATGAGCGATCTCAGAGCCTTAGATCCTCAAGTGCTGCCTTCTTGGCTGTTCCAAAATCGAGGCCATGCTTTTGCCATCAGGGCCCCACGATTTTAAACTAACCTTGGAATAAGAGGAGGTAAAGGCTCATAAAATGTACGGCTTCTTTTGAATCACTTCTAAAAACTTATTTTTATAAATTTGCTTTCATGTGTCATCATCTCCTTCTCTTTTTGTCCTTCTATCTTGCATTTTACAATGCTTTAGACTTGTCTTTAATTTTATTCTTTTCTATTTCTAACGTTAATGTTCAGCTACTTGTTTGAATTTAGTATTCTACTTTTACTTGTCTGTCAAAGTACTTTTAAACTCTGTTTTTAAAAGGTGCTATATAAATAAAGTTATAACTTTATGTATCTATGTGAATGGGCATGCTATTCACTTAGTAACCAGTATTCATCCTATACTAAGTAGCTTCAACCCAGAGTCATTCTGAATATCCATTATAACTTGTATATTATAATAATAATCATATGAAACACAACAGCAGTGACATGAGAAGCTGTAGAAACAGTGTTTCTTCTTTTAGAGTGAAAGCCAGTAGAAGATGGAAGATGGAAAAAAATCTTAATATACAGTCCCACAAAAATCATGCTGTTCAATGACAAAAAAAATGGATTCATGCTACCAATGGTATGGCTCCTCTGAGTCCACTCTATAGTGGGACAGCCTACATCTACAGATGTGTATGTTGTTCTGAGCATCTGGTAGAAGCTGCAGTTTTTCCTTGGATTTTGACTGCCTCAGTTCAGGCTCATGTTATCCCAGGCTGAGTCTATGATGTTGAAGTCTCCTAGTTCCTCTTGTTGCTGAAGAAATGTGTAATTCTTCATGATTCTGGCTGTATATTTGAAATCAGCTGTGTGAATTTTGGAAGTATCAAATGCTTCCCTGATGGTATTAAGTGATTGATAAGAGCTAAAAACCTATAAAGTTTCAAAATCCTTAACACTGTGCATTTCTACATCTTATGAAAAATTCTATCTTGGCAAATAAACTAAAATGTGTATCCGACTGTTCCCTTGCAGTCTCCCAAGGGGTCGCCATAGAGGGTTGATCCGCATTGGTAATTTTGCAGAGGTTTTACACCGGATGGCCTCCCTGACGCAACCCTCCATGGTGAGAGGGGCTTGTGTCCCCACCTGGAATTGTACCAGGGACCTTTTGATATAAATAAATAGTAAATCATAAATAATACATAAAAATAATAGAAAGTGAAAGTAGTCTCTTTAATAAAATCCACATGAAAGTAATCATAGGCACAATTGAGAACACACTGAAAGATTATCTCGTAGCCCATAGGAATAAAATTTTTTTTTTGTCCATGGTCCTTATCAATCTCAGTGTAAGCTCACCTTGGATGGCATTCTTAGTCTGCAGGTGAGAGATGTTTGTTCTCTTTTATTGAGAGGGCTTGTATATCCTCATGAACGACATGTTTGTGTCAGAATACACTGCTTCTTGTTATCATACAAAACTCATATTAACTCATATTAATCAATTTTTATGCACTCAATGTACTGATGTTACTGAATGTTTTCTGGGACTGACCCACATTCAGTAAGACTTATAGGTTTTGACTCTAAAATAATTTCTCAAAACTCATGTCTCACTTTGGTCGTAACCATCGTCTGACTCGCATGGTGAAAGCACGCAGTGAGAGCAGAAATCATAACAAAAGGAATCTTATTACAGCCATTAAATAAGAGAAGGGAAAACACCGTAGGCCTTCAGTGCTTGGACATCTAAAATGCTTACGCAGTGAGAATATATTTGCTCATAAAGCTCTTTGATGGTGGCCCTGTCCGCTCCAGCACGCAGGGCTCCTGTCTGTGTAAATAGCTGTGTATTGACCTCACACCACACAAGATTAAATGTGTTTCCATAGGTGCCACTTGGTACCATTTCTGGGTTTTAACGGGTCCCACTGTGCCTTAGCCCACGTAACCACAGGGGCTCAGGAGTAATACCATCACTTCTCAAGTGGTAGCTAACAGTGGGCTCTTCCTGAGGTTGTAGGCAAGGGATAGATTGAACTTCAGCCCCCTCATCCTCACAGCAGCATTGTGGAAATTTGTTTGATGTTTTGGTGATATATTATGTCTGGTGGACTGTCCATCTCAAGTTACCTAGTGCGTGCTCCTGCTTCTGTGTTTTTTGAGTGTGTGTGTCTGTGTGTGTGTGTGAGGTTGTGAGGGAGGTGGTCCTCAATGCCAAAGCCATTGGTGAATGAGGACTCCCCACACAATAAAAGAACGGTATTGCTGACTTCCTTAGGTATGTGTGGTTTGAAATTCAACACAGGTTTGCTCAGTGGAAAACCCGGGGCCCTCTCTTATTTATTCTCTATATTTATGAAAACCCCAATTCTGTGGTGCCCTCTGTGGTCCCCAAGCCAGGTTATGGTCATTTTTCAGCCATGTTAGTGCCCTTTGGTGGCAGACTGTTTTGCAATAGCTCATTACTTCACTGTTGGTTTGAATAGTTGCAGAATATTAGCCATTTAGTTTTTGTGAGTCAAAAGTGCCATCAACTGCAAAAC
Organism: Etroplus canarensis; assembly: GCA_015106775.1. NCBI lineage: Eukaryota > Metazoa > Chordata > Actinopteri > Cichliformes > Cichlidae > Etroplus > Etroplus canarensis. The sequence continues at coordinate 13,169 of VUQH01033914.1, read as the reverse complement.
AGTGACTTTATCTAGATTATTTATGTGAGTACAGTGCGAACTGTGTACTGGTAGAGTAGTGGTTTAAACATTTGCCTTATAAGCAAAATGTCCCTGGTTTGATTCCAAGTGGGGAGACGAGCCCCTCTCAAAATGGAAGGTTGCATCAAGAAAGGCATCCAATGTAAAACCTCTGCCGGATTACCAATGCGGATTAATCTGCTGTGGTGATCCCTTGGGGAAATACAAGGGAGCAGCTGAAGGTCTGTGTAAGTACAGTGTCATGAGTCCGAAAATGAGGGGAACGATTTTCTTCATTTTTAAGATACTTGCTGTAAAATTTTATTTTTATTATAGATAATGCACTATTCAGACTTTATGACCAAGCATAGCAATTTTTACACACAATAATTAACCACAGTTGGATTCTTTCACATTACTGAGCATCATAATGTTATTTAATCAGTCAGCTTAATCACAAAAAAGCTGTGGCTATGTGCTTCTGCTGTCAAAGCAAACTGTGAGCTTTCAAAAACTCCTTTTCCTCAGAGAGCTGCATTTTCAGGCTGACTTAAAGCCCACTCAGCTTGACTATGGCTAATGTTCATTGTGGACACTGTGGAGAAGCAGTGACCCCAGCTTTAACCAGAAACTTCAAAAGCCAAAGCAATTACTATGCATGCTTTGAACATATCCTTTTCACAAAGCAACATTCCATTATTCTTCCTGCGCTACAACAACAAAAAGTAAGAAAGAAGTAGGAAGTGAAATCGGATTCCTCTTTTGGTTCTGAAAACATCTGGTTTGGCCCTTGTTTTAAACAACTTGCATCCCCTCTGAGAATAACAGAAGGTTATGTGCACTGTGTGTAGGTAACAGAATAATCATTTTCAAATGTTGCCCCATCTAAATGTGATCTAATTACCAACACTTAAATTCAGCCTCTCAGTTGGACCACCGACCATCAAGGGAGTTTTCCTCCAGACGTTTTCCTAACTATTCATTTATTTCTCCCCCACTGCTGCCTCTAAACATTAAAAATATACAATAATTGCTGCAAATTTGTTTTACAGAAATCATATAAACCCCTTCTCTTATCAAACTGTAATCAATGGCAGGGGGTGGTGCTGGGTGAGAAGAAGAGACAGTATCTATCAAAAGGTCCATGTGTCTGCTACATGGAGATACTCTCATGTTGTGCGGTTGAGTTTGGCCACTGTCATTTCCAAGGAATTTCCTGCCATCTGTGTTCAATCGAATTCTCTCACAGATCTGTGCTTGCTTGTAAATATTGGGTGCTGGCTGAAGTGAACTGAAGGAGTACTGTGATTTTTGTACCGACAGCCTCTTGGGTCCATAATGGTCAGGCCACTGGCACAGGAAGGATCACTGAGGCTAACAAAGCCTATCTGGCTGTTCTGGAATGGGATGCTTTCATTATCTGAGATCACTTACGTGATTTTAAGGTTGGTTTAATATAGGTTTGCTCAAGATTAAAATTTATTTACGCAAATTGTATTGATTGCCTTGAAATCAATAGACACCCATTTATCCAGAAAATAAATAACTTGGGTGATTCTCAGGTTTTTCTTTATCAGACATTAGACATTTATGGGTTCCTAAGAATTTACACTAATTAACTTGTTAAGCTTCTGACTTTTGTTCTAGCATCACTATGAGGTGTACTGTAATATCTGGAAAACTATTGAATGGGTTGCCATGAAATTTTTTACCAGATGTAGAAGTTTTGCACCATTATCAAAAAATGTATTTAACCAGGAAGTTGACTCTTGAAAACAAGAATCTCTTTTTACAAGTTTCCTGGTAATGTTAACCTAGCATGTTTTTAAGGAGAAAACCAGCACAAGCACAGGGAGAACATTCAAACTCCAGAGAGAAGGGCACCACCTGGGTTTGAACTCAGGTAACAGTACAACATCTGAGCCACCATGCTGCAAATTAATTTGCTTTATAGAAACTGCCAATTACCATCAGCTGTACTGTAGCTTGCTACCCTGTCAAACAAAAATGGTGAACATCAGTGTGTTACATTGCCATTCTAACATTGGTGAAATTATTTGGAATTATTCAACTATTCTATATACCTTTGGTCATCTCAAGAATAAGTTATCGTGATACTACAAGATTACCATCAGGCACCACTGCCTACTGTCATGATTCTGAGTGTCGAAGAGAGGACCCAAACATAGGACTCCAGGAAGCAGGTTCAGGCAGACAGAGCAAGCTTTATTAAAAGCTAAAAACAGTCCAAACAAAACACAATCCAAGGGTGCGACAAAACAATAACAAGGAGCAAGGTGGAACTCAAACTAGACTTAACCTGACTTCACTAAATATGACTTGACTTGAGGAGACGAAGACTTGGGAGAATAATCCAAAAGATGTGACATGGAGACAAGAGAACAAAACCAAACTTACACATGCAACAGACTGAAACAGGCATTAACTCACACAGACCGAACATGACTGGAACAGACTAACAACGCGACAAAGAACAGAAGGAGGCAGGGGTATAAATACAGTCTTGACAGCAAACTAGAAACAGGAGGGAGAAGAGCACAGTTGGTAACAATCAAGGGCAGAAAGAAAAACTGAACATAATGCACGAGACAAGACAGGTTACAAAATAAAACAGGAAACAAACACCACTGAAAACATGACACAAGACTAAATTTGACAAAAGACAGGAAGACAGCAGGGAAACATCTGGAGAACTAAATAACAAACATAAATAAGACCGCTCTAGAAAATAAAACCATAAACAAACAAGGATGCAAAAATAGTGATAAACAAAGCAAGGCTCAACTAGAGGAAAAAACAAACGAGTGATGTAATGGCAAACATACGACCAAGAATGTCAAAGCTGTAAAACACAGAAACACAAAAGCATAAAAGAAACTCAAAAACATAAAAGAAAACTAAAAACATACAAAACCAAACTAGCAAAACTCAAGACCATGACACCTGCAAACAAATCTATATTAAACTATCAGAGGACACACCTTTACAAAATTTTGTGGATATTGTTTATTAAGTCTAGAGAGCATTTAGCACTCTGTACATCTATAAGCAGGTATAAATGGGTATTAAAGCAGCATCCGTCAAAGGCTCGGTCTCTGCAAACAGGGCTGGGTCGTGGCTCACCCCTTTGTGTCAAAATTTGAGAGAATTGTTAATCAGCTCAAAAGAAGAATTTATTATCACACTTACAGAGCATTGATGCCTTTCAATATCTACAGTGCATAATATTGTGAAAAGGTACACAGAATTTGAAGACATCTCAGCATATAAAGGACAAAATTGGAAACTGCTGTTTGATGCACGTGATCTTCAGGCCCTCAGGTGCCACTCCCTAAGAAACCAACAGGCTCCTGTGACAATATCACCTTTTGGGCTTGGGAGTATTTTGGAAAACCTTTTTCACTTTACACAGCTTGTCACTGCAGAAATAGACCAGAAATACAACATGAAACTGCATTATGCAAGGAGAAAGCCATACATCAACTCCATGCAGAAATACTGCTGAGCTCTCTGAGCTCATGTCAGATGGACGAAGAGACTGTGAAAATGCATGCTGTGGTCAGATGAGTCCACATTTGCACTTGTTTCTGGAAAAAACAGGCATTGCATTCTCCATACCAAAGATGAAAATGAGCATCCAGATTGTTAATAGTGAAAGGTGCAAAGGCCAGCATCTGTGATGGTATAGGGGTGCATCAGTGTGAATAGCATGGGTGAGTTGCATGTCTGTGAAGGTACCATTGACAATGATGAGTATATTCATATATCAGAGAAATATATGTTGCCATTAAGGTGACATCTTTTCCTTGTATGCTTATTTTAAAAGGACAATGCCCGACCACTTTCTGCTCAAGCTACAACAACTACAACGTGGCTTCATATACACAGAGTGTGTGTGCTTTACCAGCTTGCTGCCAATTCAGATCCATCTCCTATTGCAAATGTATGGCACATCATGAAGAGGAGAATCAGACAATTGCAACCACAGACCACTGAGCAGCTGAAGTGTTATATCAAACAAGAATGGACAAAATGTATAATTGTGAAACTAAAACAATCAGCATCCTCAGTTCCAAAGCTATTAAAAATGTCATTAATAAAAAGGCGTTGGAACACAATGGTAACCGTTTGGTCCCAACTTTTGTTGAGCGTGTTGCGGCCATCAAATTCCGAATTTGTGTGTATTTGCGAAATACAATTAAGTTGGTCAATGAAACTACTGAAAATCTTTCCTCTGTACTTTAGTGAGTTAAATAAAAGGTTCACCTGAATAAACATTTTTGTTTCTTCTGCATTTTGGAAAATATCACAACTTTTCTGGAAAGGGGGGGGGGTTTGTAGATTTGAAGGTATTGACTCTACCTCTCCTCCATCAACCACTTAACCTGCCACAAGTTTGTTGATTTCTTTCAGCTGTGACAGCTTTAGCCAAACTAAACTCTAGCTGTTGCTGTTTTGAAGCTGTAGCTTAGAATCACACTTATTACAAAACGTAACCTGTATACTCTCATAAATTTTTACTTCATTACACCCAACACGACATGAAATCTTTTTTCCACGTTTATCTTATCAGGCTATCTTGACCATTTTCTGCTCCAGATATACTGAATGTTTCATCTGCACATGCTTAGCAACTTAAACTAAAGTAGTCAAATTAATTTAGACTTAACGTTCTTTTAGAATGCGATCATCATATCCAGGAATGCATAATATGGAAATTTATTTTGCAGGTAATTACAAACACAATTCTTATATTTCTAGTAATTTTGGACTTTTTCTGTCTTGATTTTTTTAATGTCTCTGAATTTCATAACTTAATGAGAGATTATTGTATTATGTATCATCTGTAATGCTTTTTAATATGTTATTTCACATTTGCCTTTTTTGCATCGGTTTTATTTCAAACATGGAAAAATGAAGAACTTATACTGACATGAGTCGCTTTTGTTTTTTGTGTTGGAATGCATGCAATATATTTCAACATTCAAATAAAGCCTTCAAATCAAATGATGTGTGTTTGTCTAAAGTTACCTTCTTAAGCCAGACGTTCTCAACACCACAGATTTATTGTGCTATTACAACAAGTAGAGGTTCATGTTGATGTTTGACGAAATGGATCTGATTTCAATATAGTTTCAGAGGGATTTCTGCTCTGTTTTGATACGACTTCACTGGGCACACAGACAAACTGAGGGCTATTGTTTGAGGAGGAAAACGCAACTTCTCCACTAAATTAAAATGTTTATTTTTTACGGCAGATTTATATACACTGGTTGTTCTCATGAGTGAACTCAAACATAAGTAAACATACAAAAAAATGCAGGCACTCAAAAGTAGCCTTTACATACAGAGTTTCAGGATCTAAAGCCTTTCAAATAACCACTGGTTTAAAACATTTTCAGGTACTTCATAAGACTATTTATGCTTAGTTGTTGAAAATAATAACCTGATTCTATTGAGAAGTGTACCAGACACACATTAAACACTTTTTCTGAGGGTGTGGTACTTCGAGTGCTCGTCAGTCCCAAACCTCTGGACTGGCTACATCACTCTGCCAGTATTTATTGCTGCCTCCCCAAACAGAGCAACCTCTTGTCTGGCTTTGAAGCACCTCCTGATCCCATGCCAAGGTTTCAGGACTCTTGGCCAAGCTCCGGAGCCATGTTGTTCACCAGCCTTGTAAAGGTGTCTGTCACTGAGCCAGGCGTCCCTGTCACGTCTTCCATCCGAGTGCATCACGATTTGTCAGTTTTCTGATGCTTTGTGCGCTGTTTGACCTTTACATTTATGTGGCTTCTTGGTCAAATTATAGGATGTGGTTTGGCTAAGTGCTCCTTGTAAAGCTCTGTGATTGTCTGTGATTAATCCTGGCAGTGTACAGATTTGTGGGCAATATCTTGTTATCATAGTGATTGTCAGGAGAGAGTTGTGGCTACTTGAGACCTTGATGTGGTTCGTTGACTATGCACATTTTTTGCTATATTATATAACAAATGTTCTTAAAGAAATTGACCTGAAGACAAAAGACATGCCTATTTTTGTAATAATCAATCATAGCTGTGGTGTTCTGTTTGGTTTTTTTAACTACCCTTCCCAAAGGTCAGTGTGCAAACAATGTGAGTACTATGAGGCCTTTCCTCGTGTTTACATCTGGATTTCTGTTTGTTGAGTTAGTTTCTTTTTCCATTCAGATATCATGTTGTTTTCATTGCCTGCACTAATGACTCACTTAAGTTAATTCTGATCATCCTGGTTTTATAGGTGTTTGAAACATGAGTGTACTATTTATAAAGCATCAGATAGTCATATAGCATGAAATGAGACCACCTTACACTGCATTTAGACCAGAAAATCTAAATGCTTTATTAATAGAGAAAAGCTGCAAAAGTTTGGTCTCTGTCAGCTGGAAAAAAAAGCAAAACAGGTTTTAAATTGTATATTGAAAAAATAACTAAAGACCTTCCATAACTTAAGTACAAGTCAGTTATTTCTTCAGTATGTGCAAATATTTTAATGCACTTTTCACATAAATGAAAAAATTCAGTCTCTTAATTTGAAAATATAAACTTTTCACTGGACACATTTAGATCTTCTCTTTTGTTGTTATTATCTTTTCCTTGTGCTAATTTTTGAAATTGACACATTCAAATAACATTTGAAGATTTATCACTAATATCAGCGTAATCTGAAATTACTCACTAATGAAACTGATAACATATAGTCTAAATCAGTGGTCATTCAGCAGTCATTAAAAATTCAAACACAATGTCATGTAATGAAAGCTTGACTTATCCGAGATCCCAATTCCCACATTCTGCAATTTCAGTCTTAAGGATTACCTGCTTAAATCTTCATTTTCAAGAGTTGGCCTGTAAGGAACCACCAGTGACAAGGTGCTACCACCAGGTGGTGACATGTACAAGTGCAAAATTTTAATTATGTAAATAAGGGAAGACAGCAGGGACAATGATTGGTTGTAGGGGTTGGTAGGAGGTCGTGGAATGACATCAGGAGTGATCCTAGCCATTCAGTGCTTCCTCCTTTGTAATATGTCAGTGGGAGTCCATTCTTTTTATATATGTGAGAGACAGAGACATAGTTGTCTCCCTGTTTGGGTTTTGAATGACAGCGCCCACTCTCAGCAATGTGCTAAATTAGACGGTCTTTGGGACTTGGCTGGCACAGTCTGGCACTGAAATGGGATGGGTGGGGTAGGTTGGTGGGGATGGGGATGGTGGGTTTTTGACTGCCAACTATTTGTTTGTGTTCATGACTGCGGTTAGCACTGCTCCATTTGAAGAGCCTGCATTATGAGGACCCCTGCTTCTCACAACATGTTCTCCCCTCTCTAAAAGACAGGAGAGCTAATCACTTACCAACCGCTGCATTTATCAGCACTACTTATTGTGCAGGCACTTAGTAGGAACAACCAGCTGTATCCACAAAGAGTAGTTTCTATAATAATGATATCTAAACATTGCCAGTTATTGGAAGTTTGCAGCTGGATGGCTCTAGAGCCTCACGAGTCCCCCTTCACTCTGAGGGTTGAACCTTTGCATTTTACTTTCTCACATTGTAGGGTTTTTAAGTGACTGAGATGACCATGAGAAAGCAGGGACAAAGATACCTGGCTTGTAAGTGGCTAAAATCAGCCAGAACAAATTGATTTTATCCTTCTGAAAGTTCTCATGTCTGCTGGTACTTGTAATCCTGCTACAAAAACACTGACATTTCTGTGCTCCAGCAGTAATTTAATAGAGTTTTTCTTCTTCCCTTGCTCCGCACCTGCGTTAAGAGGAGCTTCCTCCATAGACATTGTTATTTTTCATTTACTTGTGCCCTCAGGTTTTCAATCATACATCCATTACTAAGCAAACAAATAAGTTCCGGGCCTATGCCGCAGACACAAATATAGACATGAGTTATGAGATTCAGAGAAGCCGGGAAGGGCTTTGGACCCTAATACACAACATCTGCACTGGACAACACGCACAACCAGAGCATCCCACCACAAAGACCCATAGTCTGCTGACACTCACTCAAATGTGCTGACCTGTCTCATGTTGAAACAGAGGAATGATGGGGGAAAACCATGGCAGGTGGTGGTGTTGGGGCAGACAGGGATAAAATGATCATTATTAACTGTTTATGTGCTGAATGTTATGATTTATGGTGCCAAAGTGGGGCCAGTTGAGGTGTCACATTGGATTTCCAGAGGCATCTGTCTTGTGGTTTTGGCAGCTTGTTGTACCTTGGGTTCAGATGTTTGCATCACACTCCTCACATCCCATTTCCCTCTCCAACACTCCCTCAACAGCCTCCTCCAACTTTAAGTACAGTACACCTCTGATCGTTCCCTTTTCCTCTCCTTAAACCCTCTATCCATCTGCACATCTGCTTTTCATTGAGGCCTACATGTCTCTAAAGACTTGAACACATTAAACACTGGCACAAGTGCAGTCTCATTCTGGCACTTAACACAGTGCTTAGGTGACTTAAAAGGGAGAGGCGAGAATTATAGAAAATGAAGTGTCACCAAAATAAAAAATCGCCCCAGATTACCACCAATTACACTTAATAATGCTGTCCAGACCATCTGTTGATCAGATGGCCAGCCAGTATTGTCTGTAGAGAAATAAGGATACCAAAGAGAGTCAGAGGGAGAGAAATTCATTTCGAGAGACAGCGACACAGACTTTCAGCTATGTGATGATGTGGTTTGATCTTTTCAGTACTGTATAGATTGGAATGCTTTGTATGGTAATGCAGTCATAACAGAGTATCTTGGGATAATAGCCATGTTGTTTCAGTGGGTTTAAGTTCTGTTTGATTGAAGACATATGTCTACTCTGCTTTATTAGTCATTTATTAGTCACTGAGGTCAGGAGAGAGTTTTTTAGCCAAGGCACAACACCGGTGAACTTGAACATGACTCTGATCATCAGCCCCTGAGGCAGCTTGAATAGGTGTACAGTTACAGCGCACCCTAACTGGCCCTGATCCCCTATGTGAAATTCATCCAGTTTTGTGAAGCATGTTTAACAATCAATGTAATCGCAGGCACAATGACCACAACCCTCCACTAAAGAGTGAGTCGTGCCCTAATTATAAGAATTATCGAGTCTGCATTCACTCATTGTTCCTGTCTATTGTCTTCTTTTTCAGCCTCCATGGTCACAGTGGCTACATTAATCAGCAGGGAACGGATTAGAAAGCCCTTTCCACTCACGATCACGATACATCTGATCTTTATAACTTTGTGTGTTATGTTCCCAAGGGATTTTGAAAAAGAGGAAGCATGGCAAATGGATGACATCAGAGCAGGCGTATTGTGGGGTGACTGGAACCTTATTTTCCTCCACATCCTTAGCCAAAAAAATAATCAAACACGTCCCAGAACAAGTCCTCTAATAACCAAGTTTATCCATTTATAATTGCAATCTTGTTTGAAGGATTAGTTTCTGTATTCATATCCAATGAAGCATATGCTTGCTCCTGTAATCTTCCTTCCCCTCTTATACATCTTACTGAGCTCCTCAGTTTACTGTCATCCCTGGGTGAAAAGGAATGTGGTACTTTAATTATGCAGGAGACATTCAGCAATAGAAATCATGTGATGACATTTATGGAACAAAAGATACCAGTTTAGATGTAACAGAGTATTATTAGACACCATGTTGTGAACAGGGTCTGTTTCTTTTATTTTCAATATTTTTTTCTTTTTAGGGGTGTTGTTTTTAAAGAGACAGATAACAATAGACTCCTTATTTGTGCCTCTGTCTTGAGTTGGCAATGCTAACATCAGTGGCTCTTTGTTGGGATGAGCAAGCACATCTGTACATGCTCTTCGTACTGAACAAAACTCTTGCCTGTGGTGGTTCTGGTGCTGCCCTGCTTCTTTCTTTCTGTGTTTCTCTCTGCACTGCATCCCTGATTTAACACCCTTAAAGCATCACTCCTAATTGAGCCTGAATGTTTGCAATGATGTATATCAAAGGACCATCCCACCGTGCTTGTTCTGAAGAGCTTAACAGGATTGGATGCAAAGCTAAACTTCTTTTCCATAGTGGGATTTTGATAGCTTGAGATCAATTTGAAGGTGTGGAGTTTCCTCTTGAACAAACATGTTTTTTCTACATTTAATATTTTTAGCAAAGAAAACATTCTGTTGGTTTATGCCTGTTTTGAAGCTTCAGTTTTAGCCTCTTCTTTTTTGGTGCCAAAAGTGATCATATTTGGACAAGAGGGTAAAATGCTAAGCTATCAGCTAATACAAATGAGCTTGGTTAACATGTTGTCCACAGGCTGTATTAGTGTATTGCAGATACAAAGATAACTGCTAATTAATACTAACTAACATACATTAGAGAATTTCCCTTTTCACTGGAAAACTTAATTCTTGTATGGGCTGTATACCTAACAACACAGTAAGCCATATTCTTTGCCAGATAATGGCATTAAAAAAAGCTCCAAAAGCCGCCAACACAAAACAGTTGAGAAACCTAGTTCAGTGACACAAATTAGCTTAAGTTGAAGCCCAGTACAAAACAGATCTATCTATCTATCTATCTATCTATCTATCTGTCTGTCTGTCTGTCTGTCTGTCTGTAGTACAGTTCTTTTGTACTGAACTCAACTTATGTACACAGTCACTGGTATGCACCGTGTACCAACACTGCAATCCTTCCTGAACTGATAGGGTTCTAGTCTATCCTTGAATGCTCAAGAAGAAGAAGAAGCAAACCTACAAACACAGGAAAACCTGCAAATGGCACAGCAATGAACGTCATGCAGAAGATGGCGACTAGTGCAGCTGCTGGGAAAGTTCTTGCCAGCCTGTTAATAAGACGGGCAGTTGGGAGTCCATGTACTTTGCATTTGAAGTGGATGACCAAGGAGGTAAGGTAATGTGCAAATATGCAAACATGCTATTGTAGTTTTCAGACCAAGGACAGAAATACTTTGACTTAAACCAACCTGGCATCCAAATATTTTCAAAGAATTTAAGGTTTCAATTCATGTAAACAACATTCAAAGTAATATCCTTCTTATCTTCTTCTGAAATAGACATTACTACTTAGTTTGAGATAGCTGGTTTCGCTGTTGTGGCATCTGTTATGTTCCACAGGGTAACATGCTTGCAGTGGTTACCTTTATAGAAATGCTCAAGCTAACATGAAACTGACATTAAGTAACTAATGTAACTAACATTATACCGCTTAGTTACTTTCAAAAACCTTGAAGTGGTAAAGACAAAGTTCAAAAGGCTATGAAAAATGTCACCATAAATAGCACATAAATCATACTGTGTCCTGTTCCTTGCTGTTGTTGATTTTGCTTACAGAAGATCCATTTTGTAATGTTCAAATATTCCAAATACAAGAGTTTAGGTTTAAGTTCTTGGGCTTTTTTTTTTTCTTTTTAGCTGTGGTATTGGATTTGGTATTCAGAATCGTGTATTTTTACTGATATTTGTACCAACTACAAAATTTTGGGTATGGTGACCCTACTGCCACCTGTGTCAGCATTCATCTGTCAAATTGGTCATGCCCCTAGTTATGTATAGCTCTACACCTAAGTATAAAATTGTTGAATACAAAAATACATGAAATGGAAAATTAGCTTCAGAGAGCAAAAAGGTTTTTTTTCCAGGCTGTAAATGTGTTTACATGGTCTGTAAAGTTGGCCACTTTTGGACATTTTCTTTAGGAGCCAGTCTCGCAGTAGCTATTTGAGGGACCTCAGGTTTTGATACTTCCACGCTGGTTTGATTAATTTCACCTGAGGATTTTGCGCTTGTTCCTTGCTGGCATATTGTTATGTTCCTCCATTTTACTGCTGTGTTGTCTGTGAGCTTGTGTATGCATGTTATAAAGCCAAAAAGGCTTCTCAGTCATGCTCTGTCATACTACTTGAGGTCCAGAACTTCACCGAATGCCTTTATTTTGTATCTCTACACTGTATTAATAGAAATACACAGATATACATTTCTCATTCTTGAGTGTTTTTCAGTACATAACATTAAAAAAATTCTATCCCAGAGCTAAAGGAATGTATGTAAGTATGATACATAGCCGCCTTGCTCAACAGGCCAGGCATGAACTCTACATAATCCAAAGAATGATCACCTGTCTCTTTGGTTCTCTCAAAGTCCTTCACTCTTTCATTCATACACCCAAACTCTTCACCCGTCACTCCTATTTGTTGTCTTACATTTTATCTTAGTCCCTGATGCTCTGTCTGATCAAAATAGGCTCTAACATGCAATGAAATATTCAACACTGAATTACCATAGCACATACAATATAAACTGATTTTACTTGGGATTCTGTCCAAGCCACCATATGTTGAGGAGCCTGATGTTTCCCTAACCAGAGCATGACTGATTCTGTTAACGTTGCAAAGTTCTAAATCACTGGAGCTGAAGTTTCTGTGGTGAAGGGATCAAGACCTTTAGCACTCATGAAACACTTTGACTTTAATGTCCTGGAGACACTCAGAATGTGACTGTTGTATGGAGACACCTGAGTTCACTTAGTTGCAACACTTGGAGGCAGGACTACTTAAGCAACACTTGAATGTCCGAGAGAAAAGTGTTTATTGACGTATATATGTGTTGTTATATAAAATGTCATGCAAACTCTTATTCAAAAAACAACAACATGAATGTTAATTACTCAAAGGTGGATGGTTTTGCATGTGCCAGATATTAATGTGTTGGTTGTTTGCTTTCTATAGAACCTCAAAAGTTGATTCTGTTCATCTGGACGTAAGGTTTTCCGTGGGAGAAACGTTTCATCACTCATCCAAGTGACTTCTTCAGTCTCAATTGACTGCAGGTTTCCCCAACCTTATAAACAGTACATTTGCATAATGAGTGAAACTATCACCACTGAGGGAACAATGGGCTGGGAGGTCAGTTCCTTAGTCATTAAAATGCAAATTCTCATGACCATTGATCAAACCACCACCGATGAGGCCCACTGATCAATGGCCATGAGTACCATCCACAGAGAGTTGGGGAATGGCTGCAATCACAGCATTGTAAGATGGCGAAAGATGTACCCTTAGGCCCCCTCCTCGATTCAGAGACAGTCTTTCCCTTTTCACGTATATGGCTTCCTTGACTCCCCGCTCAAACCAGCGTT
>VUQH01033913.1:39921-56357 GCA_015106775.1 Etroplus canarensis | reverse complement strand
GGACAGAAGAGTGAAAGCAAAGCAACCTACAAGAGCCACACATTTATGGAAACTTCTGCAACAGAGCTGGGAAGAAGTTGCTGAAGAATATTTGATTTCCATTGTAGAAAGAATGTCATGAGTGTGTTCAGCTGTTACATCCAAAGGTGGCTACTTTGGTGAGTCAACAGTTTAGAATACATTTTGGTTTATTCCATGATTTCTTTTTGAGCTTCAATAGCTTGTTTGTTCTATACTTTCATTTCAAAGTACAGTGAGACATTGAACTGCTTGAATTTCAATAAAAAACTGAAAAATTGGGGTGTTCTAAAACTTCTGACCGGTAGTGTGTGTGTGTGTGTGTGTGTGTGTGTGTATATATAGATATAGATAGATAGATAGATAGATAGATAGATAGATAGATAGATAGATAGATAGATAGATCATCAAAAATCATTGTGGATATCTATACTGAAATGGACTGGGTAATGTTCTAGGAACAAAAGGATTGCATATTGTTTGATGGAAATGAAAATTATCAAGCGACAGAGGGCTGAATTCAAAGACATCTTGCCAAAACTTCACTGCAGCAACTCAAAATGGTACTCAGTAACGTTCCATCAAAGCTGCACGCTTGTGCTATTGCACACTGCTCCCACGTCCCCCACGCGCAGCAAATCTATGCAGCGCACAAACTGGCACTAACAAGTCCAGTATCCTGAAGTCGCCTCTTCACTGTTGATGCTGACACTGGTATGTGATGGGTACTATTTAGTCTAGCTGCTAACTGATGACCTGTAAGGTGTGTCTGTCTAAAATTACACACACTCAGAAATTTGTCATCTTGCACAGTTGTGCATCTGGGCCTCCGACTCTTTTTTCTGTCCTTGTTAGAGCCAGTTTGTGCTGCTCAGAAATCAAATTTCAGGGATGGACAGTGACACTCCAGCCTTCCCCTTTAGATCTGCCACTGTTCCATATTATACAGATAAAGCTTATTTAGATAAACCAAACCAAAAATAAAGGTAGACTTTTTTCCTGTTTGAACCACAATATATCACATTATGAATAATTTCATATAAGAAAAGCATATATATAGTGTGTGTTTAGTGTCTTGGTGTCTCAGAACCTGTTAAATAAGTAAAATGATTACTGGTTACTAATAATGGAGACGGAGTGCAATTTAATAAGGGGATACTTGGTTGCTTCTTGCCACTTCCCTTCTGAACATGTTTATTCCTTTTTTGTTTATTCTTTTTGTTGGATTCAGCATATTCAAATAAATCCTCAAAACAAACACAAAACAAAGCAAAAATCCTCCTTCAGTAAAAAAATAAATAAATAAATAAACGCCTGGTGCACACAGCTCAGTTTAATCTAGAGTGCTCCACTTAAGTTGCCTCTTACAGCTGTTGCATTACTTTGTGGTCACTGACATTAGACACTGTAGAAAAATGTGTTTTCTACTTGCTGCTGCTGTCGGCCCATGCGCTGTATTCTGCATCTACCCCCTGTCATTGTTGATTTTACCATTAGATGGAGCCAAAGTAAAGCAGATAAAATCTGCATTCGGGTGACAAATTAAATGGGAAAAATAGCATTAAATGTCTTTCAAAGTGGAGAATCTGTCTATTCAGTTTTCTCACCGATTATGCCCCATATGGTTTGGGGTATTGTCATCTCAGGAGAGACCGCTGTCATCAGAAAAAAGAAAAGATTATAAGCATGAAGGTGATTAAAACTTGGTATCAATGCGGATTAATCTGCTGTGGCGAGCCCTTAGGGAGAATACAAGGGAGGTTTTACGCTGGATGCCCTTCCTGACACAACCCTCCATGGTGAGCGGGACACGTGTCCCCACCTGGGACACAGAAAACCAACTAAAATAAAATAAAAATATACAGGAAATGTCCTTAGTTTTAGTCTCTGTCAGCTGGGTTAAATTAGGTCAGTCAGTCTGTCTGATGAGGCTTTGGTTCATCTGTTTATTGAGACTCAGGGTGTCTACATAATTATGACTCATCTGCCTTCACAAAGTGTTGTGTTTGTATTGTGATTTCTGATCTAAACATCTTAAATCTTCCCCTTACAAATACCATCCATATTATAATAATTGAGAAAACTAAAACAAACACTGAAACTAATAAAACCTAAACTTAAACTAAACATTTCCAAACAATAAAAACTAAACTGACAGGAGCAAACCCACTCTGGAAACTAAACTGAATTCAAAACAAAAAACTCAAACCGAAATAAAAATAAAAAAAACTAATTAGAAAATACAAAATAATAACTCTTTTATGAATACTTTAACAAAGCAGTATACCTGTGAATGTGATTTATTTTTAAGCGACGGCCGGTGCAGGCACAGCTTAAGTCAAATCCTGGGTGTAAAATCCATTTTAAACTCATTTACTTTAAGCAGCTGCGTGATTTAATCATGTGCATATGAATGCACTTCCACTCCTTACTGGCGTGAGGCTCGCACATTGGGCAGCAGCACTTCGCATTTGCTGCAGCAGCTGCAGTCTGGCCGCACAGCTGGAAAGGAGGACGCAGCGTTTGACCACCAGAGTGAAGCATTGCACCACATCCGAGAGACTGTCCGTTCTTTATTATGGGTCGTGTGATGTGCGCATTGTGGCTACATGCATTATAAAATATGACACGTCTTCATACTGTGCGTTTTTGTATTTAAGATAATCGAGGATTTGCATACGGAAGCCTGCCAGCGAGCTGACGGGCTCTGCTCGTTGTTCCAAATGTTGCGCTGCGTGACCCGTCTGTTTCCAGTCGGACAGAAAAAGGGACCGAAACTAAACAGCCACGTAGTAAAAGGCGAGCCTCGCAGGAAGGTGAGCGTTGATTTTCTTTTCTAACATTTATCCGTATTGTCTTTTAGACTGTGTATATGGGTTCGTAGCAAACGCGACAGCGGTGCGTTTTGCTGAACCGCTTTAAGTGTTTGAGCAAACGTTTCTCCGGAGGCGCAGGGAGCAAGTCCTAGCCTGACAGGTCCCGTGGCTAACGAGCTATCGCGTTAGCATCGCTGGCTCAGTGCGAAGCGGCTAACCTTAATGGGTCCTTCTTTCCTTTGGCAGGTAGAGGTGAGCTAACATGATCCAGTCCGGTCACCGGCAGGATGCGTGCTTTGCGTGTACGTTTACCGACGAGTGGCGTGTGTTTTCCAGCGCTGCTAACTCCGCTTAGCATCGTAGCTATCGGCTTTCTGCCCAGTGTGTTCAACCGGGCTGTGGAACACACCCTGTGAGTAAAAACATTACCACTTACAGCGCAAGTGGAAGGTAGGATACAAAGAAGTATAACACGGCCCGTGGAGGAGCTTGGCAGAGCACCGCTGTCATCGCGCTTTCAGCCGGAGGCAACCCAGCAGTCTCCGGATAGGTTTGAACTCGCTTTGCGGGACCTCTAGGTTGAAGTTCCAGCCGGTTTTGGCAAAAATACTGACAGTTAATTCAGTTCAGTTTTATATAGCGCCACTTCACAACAAATGTCGCCCCAAGGCGCTTTACACTGCAAGGTGAAGACCCTATAGAAATGGAGAGAAAACCCCAGCAAGCAGATGATCCCCCTATGAGCAAGTACTTGGCGACTGCGGGAAGATAGAACTCCCTTTTAATAAGAACCAGGCCCAGGGAGGGGCAGCCATCTGCCTCCACAGGTTTGGGTGAAGGAAGAGAGAAAGGAGAGCAGTGAAAGAAGACAACATTTAATGGCATGAAGCAGTAGCAAATAAATGCATAGGGAGTGGAGAAGAACTGCCTAGCACTTCATAAAAAGCCCCCCAGCAGCCTTAACCTATTGCAGTATAACTAATCCCTAACTATAAGCTTTATCGAAAAGGAAAGTTTTAAGCCTGATCTTAAATGTAGAGGGGATGTCTGCCTTCCAAATACAAACTTGATTTGGCAAAGATTTTACTCTGGATGCCTTCCCATTTCCCAAGCAACCCTTCCACTGAAAAAAGCCACAATTACATCTTTGGTAAATTGACCGGTAGCACTTTCCTACTCAAACTTGACTCTGAAAGCACTTTTTACTACAAACCTCATTCACCCATTCATACAACACTTTATTTCAGTGGTTAAACTTGTTATGCCATCCCCCCACTTAAGAAACCAAAAAAATGTGCCACCCATCTAGGGTGACAAGATATCCCTCTTTATGTGGGACTGGATGGCATTTTTATCTCTTGTTCCCGTCCCACTTTTTGACTGGCTCTGCAGGGCATGCACTTTTCTGAAGTCTGGCTTTTACCCAAATGCATGTGAAGAAAGCCAGGAAGGCTTTTTATTCCAGTTAAGTGAAGGTTAACCTGTCAAATGCTGCATCAAGGGAAAGTTAAAAATCACCAAAATAACCACACGTTTTGCTGATTTTGGTGACTTAGTTGGAAGCTACCACATAGAAACTCAAGCAGCAGTCTGAACTAAGAAATGAAGTTTGTGTCTCCTTTTTTACAGTTCTTTATCAGTTTTGCACAAGGGAAAATATGGCATGAAGTGACACAATAAACGTTTCCCATAATTGGCTAAAAATTACCAAACTTTTCATATGTGGCTCAACAAAAGATCTGCCAGTTCCTGCTGAAATCCAGAGGTGGTTACCAGACAGAACAGCAGCTGAAATAATATTGAAATGAAAGAGAATATAACACTATATGAAGACAGACCCATCCTTATTGTATTTATTTAGCACTAGATTTGGAAACATTGGAAAGAGTTGCATTGAAATACAATATATTTGGCCTTTACCTGCTGAATGCCAGTCTGCTGGCTTGCACAGTTTACTGTAGTTTTATTTTTAAGTTAGATATAAAAATTTCAGACTATCTGCCTGCATTGCTAACTTGTCCCACATTGTCCCATACAAACACAGTGTTTGCCCCACATTGAGTTCGTTGGCATCTGGTCACCCTACACTCGCCACGCAAAATGCACATCCTACACTCTGAAATGTTCTCAGTCACTAACAATTATAAAAGATCCACGTTGAGTTTTACTTTAATAAAAGTACATACAGGGTGTTTAAAAAAGATGTTCCCAATTTGAAATCACTGTATCTCTGCAACAGTAAACCGCCCGTGAATGAAACATTTACCACATGAAAGGGAGGGGCATAGAGTTTTAAAAGACCTCAACTAACCATTTGTAACCTTGTGTAATGGTTCCTTGTTGCTATCGAAAATATACTGCATTGAAATTGGGTCCATCTTTTTGAACCACCCTGTATTATAGCACAGTAGCATCAGCAAATATTTTCTTGTTTCTTTTAAAAACCATATCTGTTCACTTTAGTTTCAATTAATATTTTTCACCTGGTTGTCTGTGCTCCACCTGCAGTGGCTCCACACCCCACAGTTTGAGAACCACTTCTTTATTCTATGCTTTTAGGTGCATTTAACTATTGTACACACATTCATAGTCCAATGGATGCATCAGTAGCAATTTCAGGTTCAGTGTCTTGCCCAAGGACATTTCGGCATGCAGACTTGAGCAGCAAGGGGATCAAACCACCAATCTTCCGGTTAGAAGACAACCCACTCTACCACCTGAGCTACAGCTTCCTACAAATTGAACTCCAAATTGCTCCTGGTGCATCCACTGGAGTGTGAATGTGTGTGTGCTAGTGAAAATGCTTAAAGGTATAGAATAAAGAACTGTGTGAGTGGGTGAATGAGGTTTGTAGTAAGACACACTTTGAGTGCTCAGTTAGAGTAGAAAAGTGCTATCTAAGTACCAGGCCATTTAGATTAAACTCCTAAAGCATGAAAATTCTCTCTTGGCAAAGTAGGCAAACACAATTGTTTAGGTTTTCATTGAAAAAAATATTGCAGTTCCCATTTCCCTGGAAGCAGTGCTCTCACTATCAACTTTTCTCTGTTTTAAAGCTGCCAAGTGGCAGAAATTATCAAAGAGCTTCTAACATAGATCACACATTGCTGCCACCATAAGATGAACAGAGAAATTGTATTTTTAACTTGTATAATTTATTAATTCTTCTTGACAGTACTGGTGGACAATAAATAAATACTTTTAAGACAGGAACCAGGGGTCATATAAAATCTGACCTTGGGCTGCTTTTGGCCCACAGGCTGGACTTTGGACATGTCTGGTTTAAAGCGCAAGTGGCAGGTAGCAAATGAAAAATATAATATGGAAGAGCTTTGCAAAGTACCGCTGTCATCACATTTCCCGATGAGTACTCCAATAAAATATATTGCAGTCGATCACTTTTTTCAACTGCAGATTATTCGCCCAAAGGGAAACTTTATCAGTATCAGTTTTATCTAATAAGATAAAGTTATTAGCCTGTTCCTCTCGCTTCAGTTAGTTTTATTGCTGCCAAAATGAGATTGTTAACCAGAGGTGATCAACACTGTCATGAAAGCCTGTCATAAATGACAAAAAACAGTTTGTTTTACAATCGTGTTGAGCTTAACTGAATGCAAACTTGTGGTGTACTGTACTGTTAACTTGTATTTTGAACAGTGCAGCTTGTACTACAAAAGTTATGCAGCCCCTTCAGCAACTGAAGAATTAAAAAAATACATTTCATAGGTGGACTGAAAAAACACTTACTTTTATTATTATAGTATTAAAATGTACCTTTGGCTGCTCCCTTGTGTTTCCCCCAAGGGGTGGTCACAGCGGATTAGTCTGCATTTGTAATTTGGCAGAGGTTTCACACCAGATGCCCTTCCTGACGCAACCCTCTGTGGTTAGAGGGGCTTGGAATCGAACCAGGGACATTTTGATTGTAAGGCAAATGTGTAAACCACCATACTATGGGGGATTTTCAATTTGTATTTGCAGGTTTTGTAATAGGATTTATGTTTGGTATGCCTGTATTGCTAAAATATTGCCATGAAAAATATCACGCTACACTACTGTATAGATTCTTTTTCCCCCACCGGTAGTGATTAGGCATGGGCATGTGACTGTATAGGTATGTGTACAGTTATTATTTGCTGTAACTGAGGATTTAAGGTGCATGCATGTCTGTGTTTGGAGGTGTGTGCATATATGCCAATGCATAAGTGAGTAAAGAACTAGAGAGAGAAAGAGAAAGGGCAAAGGAAAAAAGAACTTGCTGTTCTTCTGAGTTTAAGGAAATTGAGCCAATAAATAAAGATAATAATTAATCATACTGTTGGGAGGAAAGAAAGAAAGGAAAAACATAATGAAAATGATCCTAGTGAGGGAAGGAGGGCCACAGCAGAAGCAGGTCACGTGTGCACCCAGCACGTCTATTCCCATCAGACAGCCCTGTCCCAGATGGAGGGTACTAGCCACATGTCATGCTTACCCTTTATTTATGTATATATTTTTACCTTCTTTTCTTCATTTATCCCCATTTTGTGGGATTTATGTTTGTCATGTTTTAATGTGTCAGTACTAAGTTGGTATGATACATTTTTAAAAAAGACTTCACAACATCCTGTTTACCCGATTATGTTTTTCCCTCACTCCCTCTTTTTTCCTTTTCTCCTTTTTGTGGGGTGTGTGTTTATATTATATATGATTGTGCCTAATGTAGTGCATTAAAAGAGGCGTGACGTGCACAAGTTTTAGTTGAAGGAAGAAGTTTCAAAGGGTCGAGGTGGGGGGACACCAGATCCCCACCACACAGTTGCTCACCATCCGGCCACCTGCCCCAGAATACACATGCCTTCAAACATTTAACTCAGCCATGCGCGGCGGGAAAATAACCAAATTAAAAGGGAGAACACAAAACTTTCTTGTTTCTTAAATGAGCGTGTTACATTTTTTAAAAATTGAAAGTTAATGCAAGGGTATTGCATTTTAAGCTATATTTAAAATGGAAAAAATCCACTTACAAAGACAGCTTGTTAGCCTTTGACTGTAGCTTATGTTTAATGCAAGCAGGCTGTTGTTACATAACCCTATTAGCATCTAAAACAGATCACTAGTGAGCGGCTGCAGCTTCTTCTGTGCTGCATGTTGATCTTTCTGATGTGTTCAAATCTCCAAACAGGAGCTGCAGATTGTAAGCCGGCTGCTGAATGTTTTCTGTCTGTGTTTGGAGGTGCTCCTGTAGACTGACGTGCTCCCAGCTGGCCTGCCTCCTAAGAAGATGGTGTAGAGAGATGTCCTTTCCAAAAGTGCACCAGCAGTGCTGTGACTGTTACTTTTCTTAACGGAAGTGGATACCGACCAGCCGGTGGCAGCCCAGATGGAGGGCAGTGCTTATCAAGAGGACCAAGTCATAAAACCCAAAGAGGCTCAAGCAAATGTTGTGGAGCACGAAACACAGTTAAAAGCAGGGCTGGAAAACCCACAAAATGCAAAGGGGGGTATTCATAATGGTGAGTACTGATGCTTTTTTGAAAGGGTCACAGATTCCTAGATTACGCTGTACCTGGTTTCAATTCTGATTTTTGATTTTCTTGCATTTTTCTCTATTTGGCATGTTATTGGCATTTCTTTTATCTAACTTGTATCCTACCGTGCATGACCTGTTTTGATGGTAACTACAAGCCCCCAGGCCTTCTGCTGCTCCGTGGCTTTCTCAAACCTGGCGTTCTATTAAGAACCACAGAAATTGTCAAAAGTATCCACAGACTGAATTGTGAATTTCGAAGTGTTAAGTCAGTTAATAATATTGTTCTTGAAAGTACCCTTTGGGCTTTGCTTTTAATTATGAGTAGGTCATTTCAGTTGAAATGTGTGTTTGAATTAAAGCCTTTGGTGTCATAGCTTAACTAATTTTCTGTGCATATAAATGCCCATAACTAAGAAAGCAACTTAAATGACTTTAAAAATTTATTATAAGGTTTCAAGATTTTACCTCAAATAAGCTCAACTCATCTGCCACAGCTGGACTTTTCTGGGGCGATTTGATTGCAGCTGCTTAGTAAACGTTCCCATATTCTATTGTTAAAACAGTTTATGACAGTTGAGTGTGAATCGCTTTTTCCTTCATCTTGACTGCTTCAACCAGTGAGAAGAGCACATAGAAACAGTCTGTCACATAAAATGCACAGACTTGTTCCACCATTGACAGATAATGACACATGTGATTCATCATGCGGGTTTGGTCTGTAGTCCGCAGCTGACAGAGAAAATAGATTTTCAGGGCTTTTAAATGTGTTTGCTTTGCAATTGTGCTCCTACAAAAGTAGATGCAACTGGAGGGATGGTTCAGTAGGAAAGTGTTGCCTTTCTAACTTAAGTTGTTGTTACTTGAGAAAGTTGTCCAGGCAGTTTGCCAAAAGAATCACATCCACTCAAACCAGTTCACAAGAATTTCTCATGACTAATTGTTGCATTCCTGAGGGCTTTTCCCCCCCTTCCTCTTTCAGGTCCTGTCAATTCAGATGTGATGCCAAATGGAAACGGACTGGCTGAGGGCTTCGGCACAGCAGGGGATACCCTGCCTCCGACAGTTCCTCCTCAGAGCACCAGCTCCCCTGTCAACTCGCAGACCCAAGAGCCCTCCCCAGGTGTGGCTGCTTATCCACCCATGATGCTAGAGAAGTCTGAGGGGGCTAGTGCTGAGGTCACGGTTCACAAGGGTGATTCATTGCAGTCACTCAGACTCAGTATGCCTATGCAGGAGACTGAACTGTGTAAGCATAAACCTGTGTGCAGTGAATGCCCCCTCTATATAACCCTTTGTATTTTAACCTTGTTTTGCTGTGAAGTGTTCTGGTCTTTGGCTCATGCACAAATGTTCACTTTAACTCCCCTGTATATGTGTTTTCTGAACAGAAGACTTGATTGGGAATTTTGATTAATGTTCAACTTTGCCTCCCTTCTTCAGTTCCTATAGTATTTGATTGCCTAACTAGCATTTGGTGTGGGTGTATTATTTGGATCGCTGTTTGAGTTAATGGTTGTGTTTTGGAACTAATCCCTCTGTTATGTTATCTTTTTCATGGTTTTTTTTTCCTAAAAGAGCACGATTATGAAACGTTATATTTTTAAGCATGGCAATAACTGCTGATTTTGTTCGCCTGCACATTATAACTCTCACAGAGAATAAAAATAGCTCCACAGGAAAAACCAACATGAAGAAGGTCTTTACTTGCTTATGAACTTACAGAACTGATTCGGCGTACGTCTGCTAATTGCAGTATTATAGCTGTGTAGTGTGGAGTACCTTTTAAATTTATTGGTGTTGCATGTGACATCTGTGCTACCCCTGCGGTAAAAATTGCATTGGCTCTCAAGTAGAATGGTGAATATCGCAGCTGCATTTTGTAACTTACTACCCACTGGGTTGTACTAAAACACGCTTCCTGACCAGACATTAAAATAACTCCAATTCGAACAATTCATTTACCATTGCCATTTGAGAACCATGCTCCAAGCATCTTCAATCATTGTGAAGCCAGGATCCAGCATTTGCAATCACAAAACGGCGACACGGCAGCAATAATGTGTTCTGGTGTAGCTGGGTCGTGTGTGTTAAAGGCGAGCGTTCTTCAGCTTGTCCTAACATTCTTTGTACACTCATCCCCTCAGCCAACCAGAAGCCATCTCTGGAGATGGAGAATGAGGAGAAGATCCGCCTGGAGGCTCGCAGACGCCTGGAAGAGCAACTCAAACAATACAGAGTGCAGAGACATAAGGAGAGGGTGGGTACATGCTGAGGAAATTATGGATTTTTGTTCTTGTAAAAATTCACCAAAAAAAGCTGTATTTCACAACAGCACCAAAACTTTACCCGAACTGGGAAGTAAGGTGGAGGGAACATCAGGATTTGGAGTCGTGTTACCTCAGGACCTGAAAGGTTTCTGATTAGTAAATTCAAAATTATACTACTCACTAAAAGTTAAGGATATTTGGCTTTTGGGTGAAATTATGGAAAATGTAAAAAGTTCACACCACAGTGATACAGTGAAAGTAGGGCATTTAAGTAGAAGTATGCAATGGTGACCTCATCTCAAACAATTTATTGAAATAAAAGCCAATAACAGTGGTGGGTATATCAGAACAAAAATTGTCAATGTGTCAATAATTTGTCCTGTGTCCTTGACCATCAATTACAGCTTGCCTTCTGTGACTCGTCCAGTCTGTCTGTATCTCTGTTGCAACCTGCTGATGACACTCTGTGACACTCTAAGCTCAGTGGCCACTTTCCTCTGAGAACATCCTGTTTGAAGCCTCGCAATGGCAAATATTCTGCTGATCAATTGTTAGGTGTCGTCTTTGTCTTATGATGTCAAAATGTAAACAGCATGATGAAGAGGACTGTTTAAATGTCAATTCTAACTGAACCAGAAAATGTATTGGTCGATTCTTAATTTAAACACTGGTTGTGAAGTTTAGCCGTTAAGCACCTTGTTAGAGAACAGCAAGTTATGCTAAAAGTACTGAAACACTGAACAGTTGGAACATGTGCATTCAAAAGTGTAGAGAAGGTCAAATTAAGTTCACCTGTAAAGATAATAATGCATTTTAGGTGCATCCTGAAATTTCACCTGAAAGCTGAAAATCCTTACCTTTTTGTGAGGTGTGTGTGTGTGTGTGTGTGTATGTATATATATATATATATATATATATATATATATATATATATATATCTCATCAGCATTGTCACATGATCACATTATTTGCACATTATTTTACCCTTTCATTACGTATCCAAAATGCAGTGAAAACAAAACAAATGTCAGACTGGCAGTCCATGACCTGAGCCTTAGGAAAGTTTGGGTAATGCACCAATATGAACACACAAAACCTTAACCTTGACCTTAATCCAACTGAGATGCTTGTGTATAACTTGGAAGATTTCTGTTACGTGAAGGCGTTCCAAACTGGAACAGTTTTGTTTAAGGAATGGTCTAAAATTCCCGCTTGGTATTTTGCAAGTATCAGCAGCAGCTACAGGACAATTGATGGGAGTTGTTGCTCCTTTTTCCTGTGTTGCTAGCAGGGCCACACAAAACCTGCACCTGCAGAATTCTGCAGAGTTTGGAGAGGCATGTACTGCTAGGCAAATGTTTGCCATTTCTGCCTATGTCAGTTTGAAAAGGTTGTCCTGAAATCTTCATGATTAAATCAAAGGTGTTAAATTCAAGAGCTTGAGTAAATTGATATTTATTTCAGCCTGTTGTAATGTTGAGAAAATTTAGGTTCATTTATTGTTTTAAACAAATCAAGATATTTGTTCAGGATATGATGATTGTGATAGATTTTTTTTTTTACTAAACATTTATAATGTTGAGCTTGTTTTTCTATAATTGTGGCTTGAATAAAGATCAGATCACATATTAATAACTTGGGTCATTCTAAGGAGTGTCAAACTGTCAAGTGGATTCAAATGTGACCTGTGATTCTTTCTTCTGTTTTCTAGTCTCACCGCACCACCACCAAGAACAGACCATTCAGTACCCTGGATCCAGAACTCATGCTACATCCTGAGGCACTACCCCGGGCCAGTACTGTTGCCATGACAAAGGAGTATTCCTTCCTTAGGACCAGCGTTCCTCGCGGTCCCAAACTTGGTAGCCTGGGAATTCCCCCTCCCAAAGAGAAGAAGTCTAGGTCACCTCGCCCTAGCAAGATTCACTCTCTGGCTGACTACAAGTCCTCTGAGAATGATGTTGGAGGTGGAGGAGGTGGTATAAAGACAGCAGATATAAGTTCCGTCAACTCCACTATTAGCTCTGTTTCTACACTGTCTGAGATCAGTGTAACGTCAGAGTGCAGTAACGCCGAGACGGAGGCACAGCCCAGTGCTTCGCTCCGTGTCAGGGACAATGTGTCAGAAATCGATGGCAGTGAATCCGGAGCGAGGCCTGGGAATGATGGCAACGACAGTGACAGCTCTTCCTACAGCAGTGTTTCTACCAGGGGGACCTATGGTATGCTTTCTGCAGCAGTGGAAAGACAGCAGGGGCCATACACAGTGGAGGGACGAGAGCTCGCCCCT
This sequence comes from Etroplus canarensis, assembly GCA_015106775.1. Classification (NCBI taxonomy): domain Eukaryota; kingdom Metazoa; phylum Chordata; class Actinopteri; order Cichliformes; family Cichlidae; genus Etroplus; species Etroplus canarensis. The sequence continues at coordinate 43,454 of VUQH01033913.1, read as the reverse complement.
GAGGCCATGGGTCAGTTCCCCTCCCTGCAGGAAGTTCTGCAGGCAGCCACTGAGGAGCAGCACCTGCTGGAGCTGGAGCAGGAAAGGGAAGGGACAGCAGAGCCTCGCAGCCGCAGGGACAGCTTTTCCAGCAGGTATGTGTGTTTCAGATGGGAAAGGTAAATCATAAATACAACTAAATGCATTATTTGAATGATGAGGTTAAGATGACTTAAAGTTGCATCATGGTTACTCACTTATATTACTCTAATATACCTTTAAGGTAGTATTTGGTGAAAATTCAAAATCCTCATATTGAAAACCAATCTTTTGCTAAATTATTACTGAAATTATAATAATAAAAATAGCTGTAATTCTTTTGTTGAACTTGTTAACTTGTTTATTATTCCTTCTTCACTGAGGTAGTTTACATTTGTTTCAGTGTTTCTTTGGAGAGTTCTGTCATGGGCCATGATGAAATGCTCCAAGTGCTGAAAGAGAAAATGAGACTTGAGGGCCAGCTGGAATCATTGTCATCTGAGGCAAATCAGGTACTACAGAATTTTAGTAATATTTCATTGTACTTTTTCCCTTCAGGTGTTAGTATACTGTTGTGCGCGGCCCATATAATACCACTATACTCTGAGAATAATCACACTAAATGCTTGAACCACCTGCGTTGTCCCCTAGGCTCTCAAGGAGAAGACAGAGCTTCAGGCCCAGCTTGCAACAGTGAATGCACAGCTACGGGCTAAAATGGAGGAGGCTCAAATCAGCCAGGAAAAGCAGAGCACCCTCACTACAGAAGTTGGCACACTGCGGCAAAGCTGCAGCCAACTAGAGAAGGCCATGGTGGAGCTCCAGGGCAGTCTAGAGAGCAAGAATGCTAGTCTGGCTTCTCTAAGCAATGATCTGAAAGTAGCTGAAGACCAGTACAACAGGCTGATGGGGAAGGTGGAGGAAATGCAAACCACTGTAACCTCAAGAGACAGTACAGGTGAGGGATGAAAACCTAATTGGCTTAGTGCATACACGTCACCCCCACCTCATGTTTCTGAATTAGGTGTTTTGGTCCTACACTTTTGCAGTTCAGGAGTTGCGTCAGCAGATGGGTGGTCTTCAGAGTCAGCTTCAACAGGTGCAGTTGGAGCGCAGCACCCTGCAGAGCCGGCTGAAGACCTCCCAAGCAGAGATAGATTCACTTCAGCAGGTCAGACAGTGGTACCAACAACAGCTAGCTCTGGCCCAGGAGGCAAGAGTGCGACTGCAAAGTGAAATGGCGAACATGCAGGTGAGTTTGGTGCTAATCCAATTGGTTTTGACATCATGTAGGCGACATCACTATTGTCATACGTGCTTTTTGTGGTGGTGTTTTTTAATTTCCTTTCCCAGGCTGGACAAATGACTCAGATTGGTGTTCTGGAGCATCTGAAGCTTGAAAATGTGACACTATCACATCAACTCACTGAGACCCAACACCGCTCAATCAAAGAAAAAGAGCGTATTGCTGTACAGCTGCAGAGCATTGAGGTATATGATCTAACATCCTTTTCTGAATATGCCATCAAGTATGAATGTACAATAAAATACTAAAATTTGTCAAGGATATGAACTAAAACCAAATATGTTTTTACAACTATTAGTACAACTTTAAAAATTGTGGATGTAATGGTTTGTGTAAGTAGGCTTCTGGAGTTTAACTATATTTAAAGGTGTTGTGTATATGCCCTTTTCCTGTCTGTGATGTAGGCTGACATGATGACACAAGAAGCTGCTTATAAACAGATCCAGGATGCAAAGAGCATGGTAGAAGATGACCTGCAGCACAAACTGGAGGAGTTTGAGGAAGAGCGTGAGCATTTAACGAAACTGGCCAACACAGCAACCACCCTGGAAAGGGAACTAGAGCAGGTATTTATACAAAATGTAACAGTGACTTGTTTTTTACCCTGCATGGGCAGTAAAGTTCTTATAGTAAACTTTGTTTTAAACTTTCTGTCTTAGGTAAAGTTGACCCTTTCCCAGAAGGATGTGCAGCTGCAGTCGCTTCAAAAAGAACATCTGGAGCTGATGCGCCAGCTGACAACCACTCAGGAGAACTTACACACCAAAGAGCAGTCCATCAACCGGCTAGAGGCCCGCTACCTGGAGCTGGAGGCCCAGCTGGCTGAGCTGCAGACAGAAAGCAGTGCCAAGGACGACAACATTGAGTACCTCCAAAACGAGAAGATTGTCCTGGAGGTAGCACTGCAGGCAGCCCGAGCAGACAAGAGCCAACTTGATGAGGGTGCAGAGCGGCTTGGAGAGGATGTTCTGGTGGCCTCTGATGTCTTGGATCAGCTACGACAGGAAGTCCAAGTCAAAGCCAATCAGGTATGAGGTATATTGCATTAGAGACAACTTGGTTTTTTTTAGCTATTTGGAATTGCATTAAATGTTGAGTTGTTGGGGAGGAGTCAAAAATAGATTTTTAGTAATTAGAAGCCTTGTTTTTGTATGAGTAATGAAATAATTTTATTATGTTACAGATTGAAACTCTACAACAAGAAAACAATTCCCTGAAGAAACAAGCTCAGAAATTAAAGGAGCAGTTCCAGCAACAAAAGGTAAGACATCTCTCTAGCTTTTTACATGACATTGCATACTGCCCTCTCTCATATAATGTAGATTTCTAAGCGTTTCCCAGCTGGCTATGGCTGTAGCTGTCGTGGGAGGATGTATTGTGGAGCCAGATGGCAGTCACATTCTCTGGAGGAAAGTGGTGGTTGACACGCCTCACTGGATTGAGCAATGGCTGATGCTGCTTTATTTTGCATTGAAAGGCTGTCATAAAGAGGGTGGATTCAGCTGACAGAATGACAGACTTGTGCACTGCATTGTATGCCTTTCAGGGCTTGAGTTATTGTAGGCTCTCCTCATACTCATGCAATAACGTTCATCTTGGTCTATTGAATAGTAATGTGACTGCTTTCTGCAACACATGCAGTGCAAACTAGTGTATACCACTAGTGTTGAAGAATTTTGAAAGAATGCATATTAATAGGAAGTCAGGTGGATACTGTGGTATGGTTGTTAACTTTTTCAGTAAATACAGGGTGATGGGAAGCAAACAAGATAATGCATTTGTTGTCAGTTTCTTAAGAAGCCATGTCCATTTGGTTGCACCTTTCTTTCTTTTTTCATCGTATTCAGTCTTATAATTGTTTTTCATTTATTTTTTTCTGCTTAAGTCATACATGGGACAACACACTTGTACAGCTGTCATCTTAAAAGTTAGATATGTTAAAAATTAGTAATACATTTACCATTTTAAAGGCTCTTTGTGAGGGGAAAAAGCATTCACTATAGCTATTTCATGTTCCTAAACCAATACTTTTAGTCCTGTGAAATTAAAGCCTATACAAATCTTTATTTCAGTGAAAATGTCTATTCATAAATCTCCCCCAAGCCTAGAGATGATGCAGCCCTCTCTCATGCAGTGGATTTCCAGTGTACCGTCAGTTTTTTTTTTTTTTTTTGTTTTTTTTTTTTTTTTTTTTTTTTTTGTATGGCAA
>VUQH01033913.1:8075-38923 GCA_015106775.1 Etroplus canarensis | reverse complement strand
TTATTTCTTGCTTAAAGATGTCAAATTATAGTTAGTTACTTGCATTCCTGAACAGAAAAATTCATTTGAATAATCTCTGAATGCTAAGAGTAACCCTGTGAGCCAGCTCAAATGTGGGTGTGTGTTAAAAAAAAAAAAGAAAAAAAAAAGTGAATTCAGTTTGAAATTCCTCATTCCTGTTCAAAATGGTAAAACGTAGAGAACTCTCTGAAAAGGAAGAATCTGCATTAAAGCACTTCATGATGCTTGTGTGGTCTTGTTCATTTTTTTGACAGGTGGTCTAATAAATTTGTTAAGCACTGTACAGCCATCTTCAGAATTGCAGTGTTTGTGTGATCTGTCTGTAAATAAAGCAGATTTTGAATTTTTAGCATTTTTATGTGCTTTGAAATAGGGCCATCACTGAGCAGAAGGTGCGTATGAAGCGACTGGGAACAGATTTGACCAGCGCTCAGAAGGAGATGAAAGCCAAACACAAGGCGTACGAGAATGCTGTGGGTATCCTGAGCAGGAGGCTCCAAGAAGCTCTGACTGACAAGGAGACAGCCGAGGCAGAACTGGTCAAATTGAAGGCCCAGGTATCAGATGAAGGAAACAGCCAGGCCTTACAGGTAAGAAGACATAAAGCTGAGGATCTTCACAGTTTCTTAAAAACTCACAGCTGCAGCGTGATGCACAGAATCTCAGGCATTAGCAGAAGTGTCCCTGTTAGAAAAATGTACCCACTCTTATCCATTTATAATTCATAGTGAAAATTTTTTTTAAAATAGAGTATAGGCTGTGTACTACTGTCTGCATGCCTCTTTATGATGGATGTTACTTCTATAAGTGGTAGGGATAGGAGGTCATTCCAGTAAAATGACCCCTGTAGCATAATGGATTCCCTCTTAAACCAGTGCCTTTGTACACCACTCACAACTCTCAAACATGCATCAGTCTTAGTAATGGCAGGTTTATACATTGCTACCATGCTGTAATGGCCCTTTCTATATAATCATCTGTGGACTGTTCTTGGCGACAGCCTGATCACATCTTGCAATGAGATTGTTAGTCACCTGAGGAAGAGTTGATTTGCTGTTTTTTCTTATTGGCATTGTCAGCCACATTTAGCAAGTCCTGTTTACTGACATGTTTCCTACAGGTCTAAATCAGGTGACACTTCTGTTCATGTTTAAAAACAGTAGCCAGTCGAATAGCCAGTCCTTGTGACTGAAGCTCCTGTAACCCTTTCCCCCATCAAACCTACCCTCTTTCGAGTTACTTGGACACTTGTTCTTGCAAAATCAGACCCATATCCTTATCCTCTACTACTGTTTCTTTATTAAAATGTGTGTCACTTCATTGTGAATACTGTGTAATAACTGGCTAACTCAAACACTGGATTACATTGTCATTTTATTTTTTCATGCAGAAGAAGATTGAGGCTCTACAGGCTGAGCTGCAGGCTGTGACCAACAGGAAGGCTATGCTAGAGAAGGAGCTGCAGGAAGTGATCACCCTCACTTCTACTGAGCTAGAGGAGTACCAGGAGAAGGTTCTGGAGCTTGAAGATGAGGTGAACTTTGATCATTTTTCTGTTTATAATCTGTTCAGACTCTTGTAACAGCCCCTTCCAGACATGCCCCTCTCTGTTAATCTGACAGCATCTTGTCTCTTGAGAATCTTGAGTTGCTCACTAAAAGATTGATTACTTTGGAGAATGCACTAACTCAAGAGGGAAAAAAAACTTTTGAAGTGATGCTCTTGTTTTTAGCTTCTTTCTCATGCTGCCCAAACTAATCTCATGGAAGCTGCAATTCAACTTTTCAGGAAATAAACAGTTTCATATGTTAAATCGGTTTTTTTTGCATTCCTTACAAAGCCTGGACATTAAGCTTCCCCCACACTTCAGCACTAAACCTGTTTCATAAACATTGCAGAGAGTAAAAACACATTTTGCATGTGCAAGGTACACACAGACCTCATTTGCTTTGCTCCACAATTTTGCATCCTTATAATAAATTCAAATGAAGTAACAAATGCCTTCATCCACCAAACAAATACCATGAGACCATAGCAGCAAGTACTTTAAAACAAATAGAGAAACTGGACGTCACAGAATGTGGTCTCCAAGAATAAACAAACAAGCAATATGATCATCTGTGAAGAGGGACTTTGGCCTAAACGCAGTCTATCAAATAAGGTAGCACCTACAGCAGGCATGCAGTTTATATGTAAAATAAATACTGAACAGCTACCTTTTGGCTGCTCCCTTATGTTCTCCACCAAGGGGTTACCACAGCGGATTAATCTGCATTGGTAATTTGGCAGAGGTTTTACGCCGGATGCCCTTCCTGACGCAACCCTCCATGGTGAGGGGGGGGCTTGTGTCCCCACCTGGGATCAAAGCAGGGACCTTTCGCTTGAAAGGCGAATGCGCAACCCGCTACGCTACTCGGGGACACTACATAAACTACTGTAAATACTGAATATTGAAGAATATTTTAAATGAATGCTGATTATCTTTACTCATTAAAAATGGATTTTAATTATTTTAATTTAAGTTTAACTTCTATGCCCACTGTGTGTTGGAGTGAACCAACCACTTTTCTGAACCATTTTTTTTTTTTATGTTGAATTTTTCCCTCTTAAAGGTACTTTTTGTGATTGCAAATTTTAACTCAAGATTTCACCACCAGGGTGCAGCGTTTACCAGTTAGTGTTTTGAAAGATTTTTCGATGAGCGCTGCTGGGTCTCCATAGTGTAGTGGTTTACACATTTCCCTTACAAGCGAAAGGTCCTTGATTCAAATCCAGGTGAGGACACAAGCCCCCCTCACCATGGAGGGTTGCGTCTGCCAATTTACCAATGCGGATTAATCCGCTGTGGCGACCCCTTGGTGGAGAATACAAGAGAGCAGCTGAAGGTACTTTATAATAGGTTCAAATGTTTATAATATAGAAATTTAAGAAGAACTTGTGACAAAAGTCTTTCTTCTCCGTTAATTACATACCTGCAACATCAGGCAGCAGCAAAAGTAATCTATGAGTGTTTCAAAAGTGAGAGACTTGTTTATTTGCACAGCAAGTAGTGATAACTCATTAATTACATGTAATAAATTGATTAACTTTTTCACTTTTACATGTAACTAAATTTTGTCTACTCACTTGAGTGCTTTTTTTGGTCCCCTTTGTGATCTTGCTGCGATCCTCTTTTCTATCTTCTCTTTCCCTTCATCCTTCAACCCATCGCAGCAGATGGCTGCCCCTCCCAGAGCTTGGTTCTGGTGGAGATCCTTTCCTGTTAAAAGGAAGTTCTTCCTCCTCACTGTTGCCAAGTGTTTACTGGGATTGCAGGGTCTTTGCCTGTACCATGAAATGCCTTGAGACTACTTTGTTATGAACAGGCGCTTTATAAATTCAAAAGTTTAATTTAGATGCCACCTTCAGCTGCTTCCTTGTATTTCACCAGGGGGTTTGCCACAGCGGATGAATCTGCATAGCTAATTTGACAGAGCTTTTACGCTGGATGCCCTTTCTGATTACATTTAATTTAACCAAATTTATAGTTTCTAATTTAATAAAACTCCAACATCATGCACTGCTTGTCATTTGATGTACTGTGAAGTTTCTTGCATAGTACTTAATATCGTGCAGGTACTATGGCTTAATTCATCAATATTGAGGGTATGTCTGAATGAAGACGTGAATATTAGCGTATGTCTGAATGGCAGAATGCTGTCACTTCAATAGACTGAAGTCAGAAATGTTGGCTACCCCATATCTGAAAAGAGATTCATTGGCTAATGGAAAATTATGATTTGCCAAATGTTTTTTGTGTGCTTTTTTCTTATAATAATAGCATTTGCACTTCTGGAATAACCCTGTTCATATGCTGCTTTATATTAATTGAATGGATTGCTTTCACAGCTTCAAGAGTCACGCTGCTTCAAGAAGCGAATCCGAAAGTTGGAAGATGCCAACAAGAAGTTGGCACTCGAGTTGGAACATGAAAAAGGAAAATTGGCTGGATTAGCTCAGTCCCACAATGCGTTGCGGGAGCATGCCAACATTTTGGAGTCTGCCTTAGCAAAGAGGGAGGCAGATCTTGTCCAGCTCAACTTGCAGGTAAAAACATCGGTTGGATCTCATAATGTGAATGTAATTTTTTAATTACCCTGGTGACGTAAAATGTCATGTTACCTGTAGACTAAAATAGAAAAGTGGGGTTTCAGGTTCAAGCTGTTCTTAAGCGTAAAGAGGAAGAGGACCAGCAGATGAAGCAGATGGTACAAACTCTACAGCTTGCCTTGGAAAAAGAGAAGACCAAAGTCAAGGACCTAAAAGAACAGGTAGACGCTCTATGCTCAATATCAGGCTAATTTCTTTAAGCTGAAATACAACTTCAAAAAAATTCTAAATATGATAATCTGTCATTTAAATGCATTGATTTTGAAATCATTTGCACAAGACACAATAAAAACCTTATTGACAGTATATCAATTGGAGAGATAAGCTGTGAAATTGTTAGACCAATAGGTTTTGTATTTGTCTCAGTTGTAAACTGGGAATAGTGTTGTCTTTGGGTTTCCCAGTTTGTAATTGTGTAATGCGTCCTTTAGGTGGCAGCAGCAAAGGCCGAGGCAGCCCACAATAGACGGCACTACAGGGCAGCCATGCTGGAGCTGTCAGAGATCAAGAAGGACTTGCAGGCCAAAGAGGACCTGGTCAGAGCTCTGCAGAGTGAAGCCCACAAACTTCAGTGTGTGCATTTTCCTTATTAAAGAATACAGTTACTTTTAGAAAATGAAATTTTATGAGTCATTCATCACTGAATGTGTCACGCTATACAGGGCTCAGGATGAGCAGCATGCTCAGGAGGTTTCCAGGTTCCAGGAGGAGCTGGCTGAAGCTCATTCCCAGCTCCAGATCCTCCAGAAACAACTAGATGAAGAACTGGCCAAGCAGCCCCTCACTAACCAAGAAGTAAGGACACTCTATCCAGATCTGGCTTTTTCTGGGTCAAGTTACTTGGGCTACAGTTATATTTTAATGAATTGATGACAACTTTTTAAATAAAAATATGAGTATGTTTTTATTTATCTCTTGATAAAACTGCTACATCCAGTCATTCTGAATGTTTGGATATCTGATCGTGATTAGCTGAATTGATTAGAATACAATACTGTGGTTATTGGGTTTAGCCTCTCTCCACTTACCTGTTTTTGGAGATCATCTCTTCTGATGTCTGATTTCTAACACTGACTGCTGGTTCAGGTTGAAGACTTGAAGTGGGAGGTGGAGCAGAGGCAGAGGGAGATTGAGGCACAGAAGCAGCAGGTGGAGATGATGGAGCAGTGCCATCACAGGGAGCTGGACAACCTACAGACAGCTCTGCAGGCAAGCTTGGATCTGGTTATATATTATAGGCGCAAAGTATTCTAAATAAAAATCTCTGTTGCCGCATTTACAAATAGCTTCGGCTTTATGATATTGGACATTTCTGCCTCTTTTAAAGGGAGTTGCAAGTAAAATAAAATGTCTGATTCAGAATATTAAGGTGGAGCTGGAGTCGGTGCAAGAGGAGCTGAGCGGCACCAGGAAGGACAAGTTTATGCTGCAGGCCAAAGTGGGTGAGCTGAGAAACAGCATGAAGACGGTCCTGCTTCAGAACCAGCAACTCAAACAGGACCTCAAACAGAGCCGTCTAAGGAAGGTGAAACATCTTTTCTTTTTTTTGTGAAAGATTGTGTTCCACCACAAGTTTAGTGCTTTCTTACAACTTTGTTACCATTGGCATTTTCAGGAGACTGCTAAATAATTTACAATAAGTGCTAATTGAATTTACACGAGTGTTATAGCTTCTTTATGCTTGAGAGTCTGCTTTGGTCTGAGTGACATAAATTTCATCATGAGAGCATAAAGCTTCATGTGGATGTCCAAGTTTTTTTAAATTTTAATTGCACTCAGTGATCACTAGATTTGCTACAACTTCAACTGCTTGTACAGTGACGAAATGACTCTCAAGTCCTGTTTTCCAAGAGCTTCTGGTAGTGGTGTGTTTATTGGGTATACAGTCATAAGGTGGGTTTACAGACACACAGAGAGAGTATTTGAGTGTCTAAAGACTACAAAGAAGGGTAGGGTAGCAGAAACTGGTAGAGGGAGTCTCATTCATACACAAAGAACAAAAGGTCTGACTGGAGCAGCAGGAATGGCCTGGAAGGTAACAAGATAAAAGAATGATGGGAGGGAATAGGAACTCTATTTGCATACAGGTACACTGGTGGTCTGTCAAACTCATTGTACATCATGGGCCACATACAGCCCAATTTGACCTTAAGTGGGCCTAATAACCAGGCCCAAATGGAATCTGCGGATTTTTTTCATAGTTTTCGTGGTGATCCAAGGTTAAAAGCTGCAGAATTCCGCAGTGTTTTTTGCTTGTAACATTACTCTTCAAACGTTTGCGGGAAATCTGCAGACTCTGCAGGGCCTCTGTGGGCCTGCTAATAACCTAAAAAAATACACGCTGAATTCTTCCCCTTTCTTTCAGTGTAAAGAATTTTAACTCCACTTTTAAACCCTGTGACCTCTTAAGAAAATTTAGTGCAATTACATCTTCACATCTTCTGATGGCTGCTTCCAGCAGGATAAAGCACCATGAAGCTCAAGTTATCTCTAGTTCCTCAAGTTATCTGTGGTTTTTTGGACATGACAGTGTGTTCACTGTACTCAAATAGCCACCACAGTCATCAGATCTCAGTCTAGTAGAGCACTTTTGGGGTGATGGATGTGCAGCTGACTAATCAGGCAGCAACTGAGTGATGCTATCATGTCATTATGGACCATTATGGACTCCGAGGAGTGATTCCAGCACGTTGTTAAATCTATGCCATGAAGAATGAAGGCATTTCTGAAAGTCGAATTCACTGCTAGCAATCTGTACCTAATAAAGTGGCCAGTGAGGGTATTGTGGCCCGTGCCGACCCTACATTACAGTTCAGCCACTAAGCATGCAGACTCTTAGTGGGGAACTAGTACTCATCCATGGTGTCTGCAGCTATCTGCATAAAAAGCTACTCCGTACATTAATATCATTCAACAGTTTTATTATTGTGTGCACACAGTGTACCCTATTCATGATTTCACCAGGTGATGTCATTGATGCACTATAGCAGAGTACTGATATGAGCACTGAGTAAGAATCTTTGCATCACTACTGCAGTTCCAAAACAATAATATAAGCCAAAGAGCTTTTAGCAACAGTCAGCTTACATGCTCCAATGCTAGTTATTATTTTGTATTGGCAGGATGGCTTTTCAGTAGTTAAAATATGAAAATTAGCACACATTCTAGGCTGTAATCATGAAAAATAATAGAACATATTAATCTTCACACAGCAGCACTGTTGTCACCAAGGTGGGTGTTACACATTCGTTTCTTACAGGATGTGTAATGCTGGCACCCTCTTTTTACAGAAGAACTGATCGTGAAAATATAATCCCAAATAATAAATTTCTGCTCGAGATAAACAAATGAGTGTGTCTCTCGCAGCAGCGCATGGAGCTGAAAAGTGAGGGGAACCCATCCAACCCAGTAACGCCAGTTAAGATCCCAGACTGCCCAGTGCCTGCCTCCCTACTGGATGAGCTGCTGAAACCTTCAACTTCTGTCAACAAGGAGCCGCTCAACAACCTGCACAACTGTCTACGACAGCTCAAGTAAGCCCTTTGGGTGAAACTTTTTATGTAGTGCCGAGAAGCATGCCAGACCTGATGTAACATTTTTTTTTTCCTTTCAGGGAGGAGATGGACAGCCTCCAAAGGCAGATGGAGGAACACACAGTAACAGTACATGAGTCAATGAGCTCATGGACAAACACAGAGGAGGAGCTGGCTCAACTGGGGCTTCAAAACAACATCTCGACATCATCGACAGAGCTAAACAGCATGGTGGTGGAAAATAACGACGAAGCGGAGCAGCAGCAATCATAACAAAATAACTTTTTCTCAGGCCAATAGAGGGAGAGTGGAGTTTTATCCACCAAGGCACTTTTTAGCCCCTTGTTCCCGTTCTCTTTTCTTAACAATTGCTGCCAACATTTGGCATTTCTCCCATCGGCACTGAAGTGCTTTTGCAGAGTAATACTTTATATACCATAGCTTTATTCTTTCTTTATTTGACGGTCGTTTTGTATTTGTGTTATGCTTCTGTCACGTTTATTTATTTAGAGTTAAGAAATGACAAATTTGTGTCTCACAGCTTCTCTAAGCTGATCCCCCATCTAAATAATTTACTTCTCAATCTTTCTGGCCAATTTTTTCCACTGCTGATTTAGCATTTTCCTCACAATGACTGGTTACCATCCACACACTATTAAATCAGTGGCACTGATGCTACTTAATAATGACTGACATCATTTGAAAAAGTATTTTCAGTCACCAAATCAATCCATTAGTCTGCCACCAGGCCGGCTGCCACTTGTTCTTCCATTTATGTGTGCCTGTATATGAATGAAGTTTTTCACCTATGATATAAATGACATGGTTAGACCTCCTGCTCGCGGCCTGTGATAAAACATTATCACTCTTGTTCATGAAGTTGAAGCCGTGCAGTCATAGTCAGTTATTTTGTATTGCCTCATGTTAAAATGCAGTGTTTAATTTTTTTGCTGCAACCATATCACCTTGGGTTCTTAAACTCTAAAAAAACATTACTCTCAGTTATGTTTGTCTAGCATGGACTGCAGTAATTTGTACACAAAAAAAGCCTTAAGCAATCTTTAATATGCTATAAAGGACTAAGTCATTTGGATGAGTATATTTATGCTGACGGTGTGTGCAAGATGTTGTATATTGTAAACAGTTTAATGTAAAATAAGTGGATTACATCAACTGACATCGCACACGAAGCAAAAGCAAGTACTTCTAATAACAGCAGGTGCAATCAAATGTGTTCATTTTCTGTTACATTTGGGACATTAAGTATGTATTTGCAAAAAAAATAATAAGAGGCCACCCCTGAATCATATGTTTTTGTTCAACTCTGTTTCATGGGTAATGGGATAAATTAATTGTTGTTTCCAGAGGTTAATATATTACATACACATCCTTTTTGTATGATTGTTTATCATAAATGATAGTGTGAAGAAAGAGAGGAAAATCCTGCTGCAGCTGCACTAACATTTCAGCATAGAGTTGGACGGTACAGTAGCTTTCTGCATGCAGTTGTGCTGCGGCTGCTGTGGTGGTGCTCATTCCCACACTAAAACGCTTAAACGAATAACATTGTATGCTGACGAATTTCCAAAGGGACAATAAATATTTTTGGGAGAATACTTATTGAGATGAGGTGAATGACAGAAAACATTAAATGTGTTGATATTGTGTTCAATATTTTTTGGACTGTGTTCTCTCAATGCTTACACCTTGCTTTTATTTGGAATTGATTCATTCCGTGTTTAACATTTGTGATGGTGGTATTTAATCATAAAATTGCACTATTCCTCTGGCTTTACAGGTTGTGCTCATTCAGTACATGTCTAAAAACACTACATTACTTTAGAAGAACGTACTTTTTGTGGGGGGGTTTTTTTTCCTCCCTAGTTTGTCCCTTTTTTAAATAACCTTGAATATGTTTAGGACTGTTAGTCCTGACATATTCACACCTCCTTCTAAAAAATATTATAATTTAAACATACAGATGTGTTTCTAGTTACCATTACATTACCAAAACCTTCGAGGTTTAGCATCAAAAGAGCCTGCAGAAAATAATTGAAAAGGGCACTTTGCAAAACATCAAGATGAAAGGGGTTATGATAAGTTATATGTAGATAAGAGGGCATGAAGTTTTCTGGCCTGGGCATTTGCAGAACAAAGAAAAGTAATTTCTAAAGCCAACCCATGAAGGGGGATTTAGCCAAGGACATTTGTTTATGTAGTATTTGGTTATAATGTTATTAATAAAACTTCACTGGACTATTCTTTAAGACACGTGGCGTGGGGGCCAGAAACAGCCTGTCAAAGGGTCCAGTGCGGCCCACTGGATTTCTTTGGAAAATGTAAAATTACAAGGTGATGGGCGTAGCAAAAATGTTTGGCCTTGAAACTGTATTTTTGTCCATTTTAAAGCCTTCTTATTGACAGAGGCGTGAACCACAGCCAGGCATACAAACAGAAATGAAGGTGTTAAAAGAACAGAAAAGCTCCTGCTACTGCTGCAGTCGGGTCACAGTTTTTTTTTTCCGTGACATTTTTAAAATGTGTCTTGATTTTACAATAGTAGCACCTTCAACTGCAGATGAATCAGAATCAGAAACTGCATTGTTTATTTGGCTCCATTTTTACACTGGATGCCCTTCCTGTTGCAATGCCTGTGAGACGAATGTGTAAACCACTACACTCCAGTATTATTGAAGTGAAATCAAGTTTTTATTAATCAAAGTTTAAGCCCAAAGGGTGATGCTGATGGATTTCTTTGATTTACTGCAGCAGCATTTCTTCATAATGTAGAAAAACTGAGATGTAGTGTTGAAATTGCACTTCTCGGGAGTGGGCCGGGCACAGATTCCTTGTGGGCGTGTTTATTTGGCAATTGTTTTGCAGATCAAAATGGGCTGTGTGCAGCCCACCATGTAAAACAAGTTTGACACCCTTGCTTTAAGATAATCCCAAACCTTACATCACTGAAAGAAAATAAAAGCATATTTATGGATGCTGATCTCAGCCATTCATGGAAAGACTTCTGTTAATTTGGAACCGATTCACACTCCTAAAACAAATGTTCCATGGATTCAGCATTATTGTTACATATAGGTGGCAGACGTCAACTGCAAATTTTAATTTCTTATTAAAGGTGTAAATACTGTTAATATAGCGGCTTGTAAAAGTAGTCACCCCCTTGCTGTTTTTTCTATTTTTTTGTGGGCCACTGAAAGTTTAGAAAATGCAGGTGGGGTTGGGTTGAATTTGTTAAAAAATGAAGAATTTTTGAGGTAAAACAATAAATTTTAAAGAAAAAAGTGGCAAATTTGCCAGGAAAAAACAATTCAGAAAATAATGTTTTATAGTCAAAGAAGCTCGTCACTTTGCTCGTTGCTTTTGCTGTGCATTACACCAACCGTGGATCACCTTACTAAATTATACTCTTTCGCAACAAGGAAATACTCGTGATTTTAACCCAGAATCACTATATCATCATAAGCATTTGATGTCGACATCCCTCCTCAGCATGTGCCATTTTCTCTTTACAGGCAGTGTGTGGCTGTTACTTGGAGAATGAAGGATGGGTTTTGTTTTAAATTTGTGAGTTTTTTCTCGTAAATTTTTCACTTTTTTCTTGTAAATTTGTGAGTTTTTTGTAAATGTGCCAGTTTATCATAAATTTGTGTTTCTTGTAAATGTATGAGTTTTTTCCTCACAAATTTGCCACTTTTTTCTTGAAAATTTACGACCTTGAAATGTACCTTTGGCTGCTCTCTTGTATTTTCCCCTGAGGGTTCGCCACAGCGGATTCACCCGCATTGGTAATTTGGCAGAGGTTTGAGGGGCTTGTGTTCGTGCCTGGAATCGAACAAGGGACCTTTCGCTTAGAAGGCAAATGTGTACACCACTACACTATGGGGACACTGGAAAACATTTCAAAACACTGAGGGGTAAACACTGCACCCTGGTGGTGAAATCTTGAGTTAAAATTTGCAGAGGGCAATCACAAAAAGTACCTTTAGGAGAGAAAAAGGATGTTGAGGACGGAGCTGCCAGGCAGGAGGAGAAGAGGAAGACCACAGAGAAGGTTCATGGATGTAATGAAGGAGGACATGCAGCGGGTCGGTGTGAGGGAAGAGGATGCAAGGGATAGGGTGAGATGGAAGCAGATGATCCGCTGCGGTGACCCCTAACGGGAGCAGCCGAAAGAAGAAAAAGAAGAGAGAGAAACTCAACAGAAAATAATGGCTCAGAAAAATGGTTGGTTCGCTCCAGCACACAGAGGGCATTGAAGGGCACCTGGAATCGAACAATGGTAAATGGACTGGTACTTGCCAAGAGAGCAGTTTCATGCTTTAGGAGTTCAGTCTAAATGGCCTGGTACTTAGATATCGCTTTTCTACTCTAACTGAGCACTCAAGGCGCTTTTTACTACAAGCCTTATTCACCCACCGATGGATGCATCGGGAGCAATTTGCAGTTCAGCGTCTTTCCCAAGGACACTTCGGTACATAGACTGGAGAGGTCAGGGATTGAACCGCCAACCTTTGTGTTAAAAGACAACCTGCTCTACCTCGTGAGCCACAGCCACACTGCCATGAAAATTTGCGACCTTAATCTCAAAAATTCTCATTTTTTTACTTGGACATT
The DNA here is from genome assembly GCA_015106775.1 of Etroplus canarensis. Classification (NCBI taxonomy): domain Eukaryota; kingdom Metazoa; phylum Chordata; class Actinopteri; order Cichliformes; family Cichlidae; genus Etroplus; species Etroplus canarensis. Next base: position 26,588 of record VUQH01033913.1, on the reverse strand, counting down.
CACCTCCTCCCCATCATTTTATTTAATTTTTCTAACTTTTAGTGTGACTTGTGGTTGGCAAACCAGCCACAGGGGCCCACAAGCCAGTGTACTCCTAGTGCTGGTCCCAAGCCTGGGTAAATTGTGAGGGTTGCGTCAGGGAGGGCATCCGGCTTAAAAACTTTGCCCAAAAACAGTCCCGCAAAAAGAGAGACACCTGTCCACCCTACCTGCGGGCCGGATTGGACCCTTTTGGCGGGCCGCTTCTGGCCGCCGGGCCTCGTGTTTGACACCTGTGTTTTAAACGGTTATTTTCGCTCAGGCAGCACGTTAGACAGGAGCGGGTCCTCGCTCTGTGCATTTTGAAACCGTCGCGGTGAGAAGACACCTAGCAGCAGCAGCAGCCGGGGAGAGAGGAGGAGGAGGTGGGAATGGCACAATTCAAAAGAGATTCTAATATATCAGTGAGCTACAGTCGACAAGGGTCGATGTTTACGGTTGTGTGCAGCTGACGAAGGAAGGAAGTGCGCTTTCCCCGCTCGCGTTGGCTGATGTTATCACTAACCGGTAGCCTCTGATGCTAACGACTGTTAGCATGCCTGATAATCATAATCTTCCTGAAACGAAGCGTGCGGCTGATTTCACTCTGATTTTATCGCTTTAACACGTGTTTATACTGCAGTCTGCGTGCCTCTTCTTGGGTTTGCCTGACAAATGATCGCTTTGGCCTGCACACATCACTTTGTGGCCGCAAAAATATCCTCTAGCGATTTTTTTTTTTTTTTTAGCAGTGTTACACTTCAAACATTCTGCATTTATTTATTTGTGGTATTGACAATCGGTGCGTGTGTTATTAACTACAAAAATCTACGCTAGGTTGCGGTTTCCTTGAATTAGTCACGTCTGCTGAGGCAGAGCGTGATGCTGCGTTCAGGGTTCGCAGAAAGTACGGAAATGTGAGACTCATTTACTTTTGACTGTGGGAGCAGCTGTGGTGCTGCCACCTACATGCCAAAAACATGTTTGACGTGTCATTCTGGGTAGGGTGACCAGATGTGTCTTTGTATGTGGGACTGCACAGCATTTTTACCCATTATCCCCCTGTCTGGGGTGATCAGATTCCATCAAACCAAAAGTGGGACAGAGAGATTGTTTGTGTGGGACACAAGGTCCCTGGTTTGATTCCAGGTGGGAACACAAGCCCTTCTCACCATGGAGCGTTGCTTCAGTAAGGGTATCTGGTGTAAAACCTCTGCCAAATTATCAATGGGGATTAATCCACTGTGGCAACCCTTGGTGGAGAATACAGGGAAGCAGCCTAAGGCACATAGCACACAACAGACTATATAGGTTCAGTTTTACTGTTTGCTTACACTCACATATTCCCTCTTTCTATCATAAAGAAAGAATAAATGAAACTGAGGATGAGCCCAGGATTGTATATCCTAATGATAAAAATAATACATTTAGATCAAGGTACTTCCGTAGGCATTACAAGTGTCCATATACACTCTTTATATTCTTAAATTACAAATATTTAAACTTAATAGTTCTTGCTCTTATACTCCAGGTCACCTTTCTTACATTTTCTCAAGGGACAGATGTGAATACGTGGCATAACTGTGACTTATTTAAATGTTTCTTGTAGAATAATATACTGATGTACTGCCATGTACTTAAGTCATTATTCACTTAGAAGTCCTTCAATCTATCCTCCCTACATCCAAATAAAATATTAAATAAACTAGATAAATCAAACCACAATAATACAAGGGATTAATAACTCAAGGGAACAAAACCTCAAACAGATTTTGTCATTTTGCAGGCAAACTCACACAGATTGTGTACTTCTAGCAGCCTGGAAAGTACCTGAAAGTACTCTGCTGCTTTTCTACAACCATGTGACATGTTTTTGAATTTTCTGAATCCAGAAAAATACCACTAGTTTATTACTACAGTCTGCTCCACAGTGTGGTAAATGCTGGTTACTTCAGCCTCTGTTACATTATCTATCTGGTAATCTTCTTTGGATTCAGATTGAAATCCATCCATTTCCTGTAAATTGGCACATCACTTTTTGAGACTCAAGTGTACTGTGTTGCTTCACGACATATTTTCTCCTGTGGGAATTAGAAAAATAACACCGGCCAAACCAAGTATTAGTAGTGTCACATTTTCTTTTTGTTATTTTTCATGTCCTGTCGAAATCTGCATGACCTTTAACTTTGAGTTGACTAATTTTCCCAGTTGGGCGTAGGGTCAGGATTTAAAGTGACCAGTAACCCCACCTGTGGTCAGTTTGATTTACTTTGAATAGAGCTCTTTGGGAGACAGCCCTCCCTGCTCTCTGTGCAGCCATTGGATAAACTGTCTGTCATTCAGTGTGGATTTTTTGAGAGGTACAGAACCAATCAAAATGTTGGATATTGTCTCAGTATGCGGGACATGGAAAAAGCGCTGTGTAGTCCCACTCAAAATGGGACATCTGGTCACCCTGCCCCGTCCCACATCTTGAGACAGTGTTCCAGGTTTTGACTGATTTTGCAGGACATGCACTTTTTTAAGAGTCTGTGTTGCATGTGACGAACACAGGGAAGACTTTTCATTATACTTGAGGTAAGGTTAGCTTGTCTAATACTCTGCCAATCAGGGAAAGTTTCAAATTACCATAAAGTCACAAGCTCTGCTGATTTTGGTGGAGTATGAAGAAAACTCACAAATAAAAGGAAATTCTGATTGAATAATGGGATAGAACTGGGTGGAAGTTAATTCTTTGAAGGCCTTTGTCATGTTTTTGTGTCAGTTGTGAGTCTCACAAGAAACTTGTAGGTCTCAAAAGATGCTGATGGATGCTTCACCACTGAAACCCAAAGAGAGCTAGACAAAAAAAAACAAACACTGAAATGTCAATAATTCTAATGGTTAATAAGATTAAAAGGAGGTACATGAAAGAAGGAACAGTAAACTTAGTTTATCATTTACACTCATCATATTTACTAAATGGGGGAGTTGGGAGGTTGCATTCAAATAAAAAGTCCTTCTCATGCTAAATGCTGCTCAGGATTACTAACTTGTCCCACATTGTTCCACACAAACATACTTTGTCCCATGTTTAGTTTGTTGGGATCCGGTCACCCTAGTTTTGAGTGACATTACAAATGACCATAAAAACCGTACCATAACAGTCATTAAAATGTTGCGGTGTAGAGCTGGTTCAGAAGTGGCATTATTTAATACAGTGTCACATCTGTCAGAATCAGAATCCTTTATTAATTCCGTAACATAATTGCTTATGTTACAGATACTTCATTAGATATAAATATGAAAGATAGGAAAATAAAAATATATAAGCCTATGTGTAAGAAGTGCAATATATCACATAAACACTGAAAATTAAAATTAAGAAGAGTAGTATATACACTCTATACAAGATTTGGCTGTAAGAGTAATAGTCCAGGTGTTAAAGGCAGGAGTTTTAAAGTTTGAAGTTAGTCGTTTACATGATACCTTGCACTAACTTTAACCAAAACTTTGGTGGTGGTGTTGGGGGCTCTAAAAGGGGGACCTGGTGTGGCATAGCCCCTCCTGAAATTTGATTTCCCCCCTCAAGGGAGAGGATAAAGAGTTCTGATTCCCTCTTTTCTGTTGATGGCAGCTTTGTCCTTCTCAATAGGTTAGGGTGTGCGATTGAACAAGTTGAATAACTCGGCAACAATAAGTCCTTACAGTCACCAAAGGTGTGCAAGCTCCTGGAGATCCCATGCTCCTGCATACCAAATTTGGTTCATATCGAACAAACTTTATTTTTCCAGTCAGCACAGTGGTGCAGTGGTTAGCACTTTCACCTCACAGCAAGAGGGTCCGGGTTCTTCTGTGTGGAATTGTGTGGGTTCTCTCTGGGTGCTCCCGACTTCTGCCCACAGTCCAAAGTGGAAATGGATGGATGGACTTAGTAAAATTAATCACAGTTGCTGTTTAATCAGTCTGTAGTTTATTAGCTCCTCTTCCTTCGGCTGCTCCCTTATATTTTCCCCAAGGGGCCGCCACAGCGCATTAATCCGCATCAGTAATTTAGCAAAGGTTTTACACGGGGTGCCCTTCCTGATGCAACCCTCCATGGTGAGAGGGGCTTGTGTCCCCACCTGGAATTGAACCAGGGACCTTTTGCTTGTAAGGCAAATATGTAAACCACTCCACTAACTGCCTTTAAAATCTTGTGCTTGAATGCTTTATTACCACAAGGAAGCCACATGTCCTAATGTATACTTATAGAGGCAGGAGGTCTGTGCACAGTAAAACTCACTGAACTTTCAACCACGTTTTAAGTGCTCAGTTTCTTATTAAATTTTCTAGTTTCCCATGAGCCCCCCTCCAAAGAGTGGTTGGTGGACACCCCATTTAAAAAAAAAAAAAAAAATCTTGGAAACGCCCCTGAGAGGGGGGGTTAAGAGAGAGTAAAGTGAAGCTTGGTTTTGTGGTGGGTGTCCATCACCTTCATGTGCTCCAGTTTTCAGTTTTCCCACAGGTGTGAAACGCAGCGTGCGCCCTCCCTTGAAACTGAACATGCGCAGACCACGTTGTAAACAATGAGACTATTCCAGACCGTCTCCAGCTTTGTGTCTGTCCAACACTTTATCTGTGCAAAACTAAACGGTTTCCCGTAGCTCCGCGTACATTCAATAAAAATGTTCCTTGGTAAGTATAGAGACACGCCTGCGGCTGGATGTTTTCTCGGCGTCATCACTACGAAGACGTGTTAAATTTGTTACGTTACAGCCCGATAACCCACCTCGAATGACATACTTGGGCGTGACAGCGTGCGAATGATCATATTGTTACGATGTTCCCGCTTTAACGCAGATTTGTATTCGCCAGTATTCCAGTCTCGTCTGCAGCTTGATGCGAGCAGTGTCTCTTGACCCGCTACCTTTTCCAGGAAAACTCCCCGGCTTTTAAAGCTGACCTGCTGCCTTAGCAGGCTAGCTAGTGGCTGCTAGTCCAGCATTGGTGTCGCTAGATCCGATGCTGTGTGGTGTTGGATGAAAACAAGCATGAGGAACAAAACTAACACCGGGGTTCTTTGGGTTTTTTTTTTTTAACCCCTCCATTTCATGAATTAATAAAACAGTCAAGCTGGTGACACACAAGCTCAGTCGTTCTGCTCTGAAACTGCACATGTTTTTGCTAGTGAAAGGAGGATTCAGTTGCTTGCCAGTGTTTTTATATTAAAAACGTGTCAGTGCATGTTGGGATATTAAACACATTTAGTTGTGTTGCAGGTTGTCGGGTTGCACATATGAGGAATGCAGTTGAAAATGCTGAGTTAGGAGTGCTTTCATGAGTAATGACGGAGCTGTAGTGTAAACCAGTGTTCACTAAACAAACAGTTAATGTTTAAGTAGAATAAATGAGGCTTTCTGACTCTATGATTGGGATTTGTTAGTAGGGTTGTTAGTGGTTTGAAAACTAACGTCTCATTCTTGGCGTTAAGAAAACTCCATCAGTGTGCTTTTCTTCCAAAGGAAGCCAGCAATTAAATCTGAAAATTAATGGACGGTCTACAGAACAGGTTTCAGAGGTAAAATATCTTGGCCTAATTTTAGGTTCCCATCTATACTTTGAAAAACAAGTTACAAAGATGACTAAAGGTTGCAAAACATTTTGAGTTATTAGATACTGTTTGCCATTTCATGCTGCACATTATGTCTTTTTTCTCATTTAAATTATTGTGCAACCTTGAGGTCACAGGCAGCATCCACAACAGTCAGGCCTCTTATGATGATATACAATCTAGCAGTTAAAATTCTGAGTAAGAAACCAATAAGACAGCACTATTGCCACGTTTTTAAGAAATTAGATATGTTAAGTTTCCATAATTTCATTACATTTGCTCCCCAGGTGCTCGGTGACCTCTTGGGTCCTCTTTAAACTTCAGGTTCAGTAACACATGGAGCTGGAAATTGTAAGGTGCCGTTACGTAAATCCTCATGTGGACAAACAGCATTTTCTGTTTGCAGTATTAGCATGTGGAACGCTTTACCTGCAGAGCTCAAACAGGACCCTGACTGGAATCCTTTTAAAACTAAACTCAAAAAGTTTTTACAGCCAAATCAGTCCTACAGCCATGAATTGTCTGCTGTGCTTTTTTTATGGTATTTTATCAAATTGTAGTTTTGCTCTGTGCTATCAGTTTACATTTTATTGTGTTCAAGTTTTGTGTCTGAAAGCGTGATTATGTGTTTCATTATTTTATTTCTTCTGTATGAGTTTTTAAAATCCAACTAGGGATGAGCATTTCAAATTAACTTAGGCTGCAAATGCTGTGGTCAGTTGTGTGATTCATGTAGCATGCCTGTGCTTGTAAAATTAAACTACTAAACTATTGATTAGAGATCTGTATAGAAGAGAAAAACAGCAGTGAAAAAAGATAATTTTTCTGATATGTATTTATTAACACACTTGATGTAGATCCCTAAAATTGCATGTCTGAATCATATGTATTATAGTTCAGCTGAAGCTGTCATTTTTTTGGCATTCTGGAAGAAATTTGACTGTAACTACTTATTAAGTGGGACAGTAAAATTTTATGATTCTTGATTGCTCAGTAAAACAATCAAGTAGAACACTAAAGTAAAATTTCTTAACATGCTGGTTGTTTTGTTAATAACTGCTGATTATAATTACTGAAGTGTATGCTGTGTTACAGGGAGCTGAAGCATGGAGGCGGTTCTCAGCAGGTTGAGGGGGCTAAGTGCCGAACAACTGTCCGAGGAGTTTGCCCGAGCAAACCTCAAGTGTGGACCTATTACACCCACCACACGAGCCACCTATGAGAGGAAGTTAGCCCGTGTCCTGGCCGGACCAGAGAGCGGTGCCACTGAAACGGATAGCAGCTCTTCAGCAGGGATCCTGGGTACTGTGGCCGATCACGCCAAGTCTTTGTCATGTGCCACATCCGCTGTTGCGTCCACCACCTCTGGAACAAGCAGCAGCTCCTCTGAGGCTACCAGTGAAGAGTTGGACTTTGGCTATGGTTTGGGTCTCAACCCCCCAGAGGAAGAAGGGATATCAGTAAAGTCAAACTCAGACAGTTCTCCTGAGGGCAGTAACTCTCAGTCCAAAGCAGAAACTCCTTCAAAGCCAGCACAAGTGTCCCCAACTTTTTATTACGGAGTGTGTCCATTGTGGGAGGAAGTTTTGGCTCGAAATGGTAAGAGAAACACAGCTTCACACTTTTTGCAGTGTTGTCTGAAATTTAGTGTTTCATTTTAGTATTGAATTTGGGAATTTCGGGGAAGTGTGTAGAACAATATCTTTAAACAATGTAGCATCACTTTACACAACCTGAATATTGTAAATAGTGCTGGGCAGTTTTCTGACAAAGTCAACATCTGGCTCGTTGCTTTCAGTGTTTTCACTGCAGCTTTGAAACACACTATTTGGACAAACTTTGTCACTCAAATGATTCTACGTCCAGGTAAGTACACCTGTTGGACTTGGAACCACACGTTAACTTTACCTCACCTGGTTCCCTGTCGCTGTGTGTGGAAGAATTGCCCGAGCCCCACCCCCAGTAAGAGTCTAGCACAAAAGAACCACGAGCAAAAATGAAGGACAACTGGTTTCATTTTTCTAAACGCTAAAAATCCTCCAATCAGAAGACACAGCTTCTGTCCTAGTCACGAGTTATTTTGGAGCATGTCTGCTCTCTTTTGTTCATCCTCCATCTGTCTTTACTGTTCTTAAAAGTAGCAACAGAGCCACTCTCTGCTGCTACCTGGCCAGCATTGCTCAGCATGACATTTGTTGGGATGATTAGCAGATCCAGCCAAAGGAACAATGAGCCAGTGCCATGCCAAGGCGTCTGTCGTCAGTGTGTCCGTCCGGCCGCACACAATTCACAAAAATTGCTACTCCTCCTAGATTATTGGTCAGCTCTTAGTGAAACTTGCACACAGCGCTCACCTAATACATTTTTTCACAAATTGGGCGCTTGTCCATTTTCACAAGAATAGCTACTCTGAACAGTATTGGCCTGGATTGAAATGTTCATAAAAATGATAGTTTACGTGTGCCCCTCTGCCATCTATTCATAAATGTCATCATTGGCTTCTTTTATGGCATAATGCCTTAAGCTAGGTTAGAGTCGGTGAAGAACTAGGGCCGTGGCGTAAACGTAGCGCGGGGTCCTGCTCAGCGATAATAGGGCAATAACCTGGTTCACCAGCATCATCACAATAGCTTCCTGTTTTTACAAGTAGGAAAATTTGAAAGTCGGTTCTCAAAATTCCACTGTCACTGTTCCTGTTGTCCTGGCAGATTTTCAGTAGTTCTCTTCTTTAGATGGTAGACCTACAACTCATAGTGCTATGATAGCCTGGAATATTGCTTTGTCCCACATGTTGGAGACCACTTCTATTCTGTTAGATGATGAGGATCATGATCTTATTGGTCATGATCATGGACAGTGTGGTTCTACTGGATGACTCCCACATTATGGCTCATTTACAGAACTGCATTAGTCCTTCAGAAAGCATATTTGTGGCCTTGTAAACCATTGCTTCTGTGTTGCAGCTGTTTACTGTCACCTGGGGGCAGTGTCGAAAACAACCTGTCTGTGGGCTACTCTTGCTTGCTGTTGTTGGTCCTTCAGGCAGCTGCAGCAAAGATGGAATTTATAACATGCAAATAGCTGAAGTGAAACCAAGTGTTAAAATCCTTGAAAAGTACCCACTGCAGCCACTTTCTGTGCTTTGTTTTTGTTTTATTGTTTTGTTGGTTTTTTTTTTATCTTTGTTTTTTCGTGCTTCTCCCTCTATTTCTGCTGTTGCTCCCTTCATGTTTCAGACTACTTTTCAGCCAGTCAGCATTCGACGTACACACAGCTTCATTTATATCGAGCTACGCATAGTTGGCTTTTTGGAGAACAGCATTCGCATCTGCATTGGCTCTGCGTAGGCAAATACGCAGCCACAGTACCATAAATCAAGCACAAGGAACGTGTGGTTGGGGCCTTCCTATCAACACTATGGTAACATTAGTAATGTAGTCAAGGCTGTGACATGCTGGTGCGTTTTATGGCCATGGTTCCTACTGACATATGTAGTCATAATGTTCTTGAAATCAAACACTTTCATTTGGCGGTGAAAGAGATTAATTTGTCTTGGATATGACTGTTTGCAAGCCTCTTTGGTTTCTCAGTGGATTTTAATTCTTATTAGTTTGTGCATTACAACCAACCAATGACAAGAAAGCCTATCACTTTCTGTGCTTCACACATTACAGTGACCAGTGAAATCTGAGGGATTGAGAGCCAGATGAGCTACTGCATCGTTGATGATCTGGATTTGTAACTGTAGTTGTTTTTCCACAAATTTGTGCCATGATATTTTCCCTGCTGAGAGTAAATTAGACTAAAATGACTAGACCTGTGAATGAGAAGGGAGCGTAGTACATACAGGTCCCCTCTCAGTATACTTGTCAGGGCTATTAGTGCCCGGCAATATAATACATTCATGTGGAAAGTAAATGTTTTGTCTGTTCACCAGAACTGGAGTATTTGAAAGCTCGTGTCTGGCATAAATTTCAATCAGTAGGCCAGTAGAGCTGGTATACCGCCCAGCAAGTCTAAGCATAAAATCCCAGTTATTTGTCCTTTAAAAGCTGTGGCAACCCCTTGTATTCTTCCCACGGTGTCGCCACAGCAGATTAATCCGCATCGGTAAGTTGGCAGAGGTTTTACGCCGGATGCCCTTCCTGACGCAACCCTTCACATTGAGAGGGGCTTGTGTTCCCACCTGGGGTTGAACCAGGGACCTTTTGCTTGTAAGGCAAACGTGTAAACCACTACACTAAAGGGGGCACAGCAGCACTCATCGAAAACTATTTCAACTGGTAAACGCTGTACCCTGGTGGTGAAATCTTAAGTTAAAATTTGCAGAGAGCAATCACAAAAAGTACCTTTAAGAGAGAAAAATTTAACAGAAGCCATGGCTCAGAAAAATGGTTGGTTGACTCCAACACACAGTGGGCATAGAAGTTAAAGTTAAATTAAAATAATTAAAATACAGTTTTTTGAAAAGAAAGACTAATCAACATTCATTTAAATATTCTTCAGTGTTCAGTATTTCTTTTATGTATAAAATGCATGCCTAGTGTAGGAGCTAGTTTGTTTGATAGACTGCCTAGAGGCCAGAGTCCCTCTAAACAGATAATAATATTGCTTGCTTGTTTATTCGTGGAACCCACTCTCTGTGATGTCCAGTTTCTCTGTTTGTTTAAAAGTACTTGCTGCTGTGGTCTTACGTTATTTGTTTGGTGAATGAAGGCATTTGTTACTTCTTTCTGTTGGTGAGCAGCCGGGCAGTGGGACAACCTGACCTCTCTGGAATAGAGCAATGATCTAAAATCATCTGCAGCTGCCATAAAAATCAATGCTTTTAATGTTAATCGGTCAGGGCAGGCTTTTATAGCAGTTGCGAAATCAGCGGCACTTTGTTGCTCACCATAGCAATATGACTTAAGTGGCTGACTAGTTAGAAAGCCAAATTAAGGTACAATAATTACAGGAAAAATCAAGTATTCTCCATGTAAAAAATGAAATTGGATTGTGTGTGTTTGTTTATTTATTTAATTTGTAGAGGGAGCACATGTGTACACGGATAAGAAAGATGCCCTCCAAGCTGTAAAGATGATGAAGGGAGCCCGCTTTAAAGCCTTTTCCAACCGTGAAGATGCCGAGAAGTTTGCTAGGGGAATCTGTGATTACTTTCCTTCTCCGAACAAATCCACAACCTGTATATCTCCGGTCAAACCAGGCCTGGCCATTAGTAAAGGTAAGAAGATGAACTGGATTGGGCTTCTCCTCTGAAAGGATCTTACAATATATTTTATTTATCTTATTAGAAAATTAATTTAGGCTTTATCATCTGCTCTTTTTGGTCATGTAGAAGTGTGTATTGCTTGATAAAGAAGCGCATCTGGTTTTATCCATTTGCCTTTAAGTGAAGGACCATCATTGAGGTAGTTGTGTTATTTGTAAAAATGTGAATATAGACGTGAGATGCCTCGTTAGATAAAGGCTTGTCCGGTCACTGAAGTATCTGACATGTTATAGGAGTCAAACAGACTGATCTATAACCCCTGCCACAGTTTGATAACTGTACACAGCAGCCTTGAGCAGTATTTGGATTTTTGTTTTTAAAACGGCAGTCATCTAAAACTATCTTTCCCTTTTCTTCCTCTCCACCCCAGACAACATGGAGGTTGATACAATCAACCGGGAGCGGGCTAACAGCTTCAAGAGCCCGCGCTCCCAGGACCTGACGGCCAAACTAAGGAAAGCAGTGGAGAAGGGTGATGAGGTGGCCTTCAGCGAACTGGTTTGGAGCAACCCGCGCTATCTTATTGGCTCAGGGGATAATCCCACTATTGTGCAGGTGAGAACATAAAGTGATAGTGGGATAGAGGGACAGTGGAAATATTGGGCACAGATTTTTATGCTGGATGCCCTTTCTGACACAGCCCTTCCAAAGATGTGCCATCCTTTGATTGTGTTACAGTAGTACAGTTATGCCTCCACAAACTCTGGAAACTCTTTGCTATTAATAGAGTAGCTTGGCCAGACTTATCATTCTTTGGTAAATATATCATAAACATTTTCTCCATGTCAGTACCAACCTTCCAGCTTCTGCCTGTGTGAAACTTGTTGCTTCTGAGATAAAAATAAATGAAACTCTTTATGCTGAAATGTCACAAAATTGATCAATGAAAGTCTTTTTGTTTTTGTCTTACAGTCTGTTGCAACCCTGCATATTTGATGCTACTTTGTTCTGAATAACACCTTTTATTTCTTAAGCTGTAGTTATTCAAATAAAATCAGTGGAGGGTGATTAATCCCTAATTAATCCTGAAGCTGAGATCAGATTCTGTTTTTGGAGAAAATTAAGCATCCTGTTCTGTCGACAGGAGATTAAAGAAGATCCCTCACCCATACAGTTGTTCCTCTGTTTTGTGTGTTCAGGAGGGCTGCCGGTACAATGTAATGCATGTGGCAGCCAAGGAAAACCAGGCAGGGATAGCTCAGCTGCTGCTGGACACCTTGGAAAACCCAGAGTTCATGCGCCTCATGTACCCAGATGACCGGGAAATCATGCTGCAGAAACGTATCCGCTACATTGTAGACCTTTACCTCAACACTCCAGATAAGGCTGTCAGTTTCTTTACTCTCCCAGCTAAACCTGATTAGATTCTTTCCAAGTAAATTTAATGAACTGAGTTCATATTGTTTCCCGCTTTGTTTTTTTCCCCATTTAGGGCTTTGAAACACCTCTCCACTTTGCCTGTAAATTTGGGTGCCCAGATGTGGTCAATGTCCTGTGCTCGCATCCTGATGTTGATAAGGACCGTGAGAATAAAGATGGCCAGAAGCCTAGTGATGTAAGGAGTTCTAGTTTGAACCCTCATTTAAATGAGTATTACACACACACACACACACACACACACACACACACACACACACACACACACACACGTAGCCTGGACTAAAACACAAATGATATCATCAGTGTGTAAACATACATATGGGCACTATATCTAGCAGCTTGCTCAGCCTTGCTCAGTACAATCCTCATAGTAGTTGCTCAGGGAGGCACAGTTATGCCCACTCAGGTTTTTTAAGATGTGACCTTTAAGCTTGCTTTTAAAATCCTTTGGCAACAATCGCTCAGTGAACATTGTAAGCTAAACTTAGATGAGCAGATTCATTCCTCACTTAATCCAGCAACAGCTGTACATGAACGTCTGGTCACGTGTCATCATTTCTTTTTTTATGTTTCCCCTCTTTCCCACAGCTTATTTGTAGCAGAAAAAATAAAACTCAAGAAGTGAAACAGAAGATAAGTGACTACTTGGAGGGTAAGCGATTAGCACATGTGCGCTAAATCAAGATTGTGTTCCTGTTCTCCTTAGGTTGGTTTAGCAGGCAGCATGAGACATATTTGAGGTGCTTTGAGCTGCTGTAAATGGGTTAGTGTTACTGAATAACCAGCTTACAAGTTTGTTTTGCAAATCGCATTACATCTCTGGTTGTTTTTGTTCAGTCCGATGAGAGGTGGATGAATCTGTGCCGTATATTTTGGCGTTTGGTGTGAAGTTCTGCCTACACGTGTGCACAGACAGACAACATCAAATCCAACAGCTATCTTTTGCTCTCATTATAGAACATGTTGTAAAGTGCTGCCGTGAGACTTATGTCTCAGGATGTTATTTGAACTTTTAGTCTCTGTTGTTTCACAGATCGCTGCTATATCCCTTTGCTGAGGGCAACCGACAACACCTCCCAACCCATCATTGGTGCTCCATGGTCACCTGAGTCCTCAGAAAGTCTCTCGCTAATCCAGCGACACACCAGAAGCCCCAAGGATCCCATGATGACAGTCACAGCCTTTGCTGGCCCGCTAAGCCCCTCAAAAGCAAGTTGTTTCTGCTTACCTGTGTATAAGAAAGCCATAATCAAAAACACGTTGTGACCAGAGCATGTTGTCTTCTACTGCAGGCAGATGATTTTCGCCGATCCTGGAAGACGCCACCCAGAGACCGGGCAGAACTTTTCCACCATATTCTTAAGTCTGATCCTGACCGAGGGGCAGAGAGAGTGGGCCGGTATGCTCAAAATCTTGGTCTTCTTTTATTATCTGTAACATCCTGTGTCTCTTTCCAAAAGATGGAGTAATGCTGCTAGAGGGTGAAAGAGAGCTTATTGGTGTCAGCTGTGATTACCAACTGAAAAGTCCTTCAGTCCTGACTGAAAAATGATCAATTTTTAATCAATTTTAAGCTCCACTTATGGATAAATATTTGGATGTTAAACATGGACATTATTTCAGTTCATGAACTCAAAATATGTGCTTTTCTGCTCTTGGTTCTGAATGATATCAGTGATATCCTTAATATGGTCATCTCAGGCACACACCCTTCAACCTGCTGTTCGAACTTTGTAATTGCAAGGAGCAGCCAATCAGAAGTCAGTCGGCTTAAAGCGAGGGGAAGGACTGTAAAACAGCGTGTTTTGGGACGCTGCGTAAAATCGACAGTGCACATTTCATAAACCAATATTCTGTGCATAAAAGAACATAGAAAACGTATCAAATGTTGAATTTGATGGAAGTAGTGGCTCTTAAAAAGGTTGGAACAACAGCCATGCTGCTGTAATAGCAGCAGTATGCGGTTTATGATGCAAGACCTTCCCCGAAAAAAGCGTGGTCTGGAGGGGAGCGCATGTTGCTCTAAAACCTGTATATACCTTTCAGCATTATTGTGCTTTTCCAGATGTGTAAGTCGCCTGGACTAATGCACCCCCATAGCATCAGGCTTTTGAACTGAGCCCAGATAACAAGCTGGATGGCCCCTCTCCTCTTTAGTCCACAGGGTGCGGCGTCCCATGATTTCCAAAAGAATCTCGAATGTCTATTCATCTGTCCATAAACCAGTTTTCCACTTTTCCTCAGTCCATCCTAAATTAGCTTTGACCCAGAGGAGACAGAGGTGTTTCTGGATCATGTTCGCATTTGTCATCTTCTTTACATAATAGAGCTTCAACTTGCATTCATGGATGGCATGGCCAACTGTGTTCACAGACAGTGATTTCTGCAAGTGTTCCTGAGCCCATGCAGGGATTTCCATGACAGAATTTTGTCTGTTTGGATTTCGGCTTTGTCCCTTGTGCAGAGAAATAGTAGGATATCTCACTTTCAGCGTTTGATACGTTTTCTGTGTTCTTTTGTCAACAAAATATTGGTTTATGAGATTTGAAAATCATTGCATTGTGTTTTTATTTATATTTTGCTCATTGTCCCAACCTTTTTGAAATTGGGGTTGTATGCTTTAAAATTAGAACCCAGAAAGAACAGCAGTGTTTTAAGCCACAGCTCATGAGGCTAATAAACATCTCTTCAGTTTTGGTGAAACTGGTTTAGGGAGGTGTTAATTCAGTCTTTTTACTGACAGGTCTTTTCTGTTATTTAGACTACTTTCACTGATGTAAGTGGATGGGAAAAATTGGAGTAATGTGTAATTAATTAATACTTCTCCTCTCCCTACAGAGACCTGGCTCATGAGATGGGACACCCCTGGGCTGAATACTGGGACTTCCTGGATAGTTTCGTGGATCTGTCATCGGCTGAGGGGCTCCGCAAGCTGGAAGAGTACTTGAGCAAGAAGGATCGATCTCATGAGGGGCCAGGAGAGAATGAGACCAGCAACAGGTTTAAAACTCCCTCTCCAGGTATACAAACTGCTCTATATTAGGAAAGCTACAAGTTCGTTTGCTGAGATAGAAAAGGGAGTGTGCACATTTCAAATCATCCTCCCAAATTTGATTGGTAGTGTAGTGTAATCAGTGCATTTCTTGAGTATAGCTTCTTGAAATTGTTTAAAGATTTTTCATAGCTTTATATGAAGGATCCCACTGTAGCAATGATGAGGTCACAAGTCCGTTTTTGTTGCTCATTCTGTCCTGATTGCAGGCAAGCCCAAAAAGTTCTGCAACTCCATTTCTGTTGGTGCCTTCCTGGACGAGGGTGATGATATCAGCCTTGAGGAGATGAAGAACCGGCAGAACGCAGCACTCACCAGCATCACCTCCTCCGCTGCATCCAAGGACGCCCTAAAGGGAGCTGTAGGTGGCCGTGAAATCCGGATCGCACTTCACCACCGCGGGGCTGACCTGATCGAGACAGCTGCTGAGCAGGACCTGCTGTGCTGCTGCAACGACGGCCTCCTCTCACCCGGTGTGGTCTGCAAAAATGGGCTGTGCTCCTCCTCCAGAGATAGGACTCACAATGGAGACAAGGTTTCCCCACGCACCTCCCCATCATCCTCCTGCTTGCTGTCACCTATTTCCAACCTCATGGTGGAGTTTGAGCGCATGTCACTGCAGGAGCCACCAGATAGCCCCACCAGCTGCAGGGAGAGAAGGAGCAGTGGTGGGAACCGGCACAGAGAAGCCTGGGACTCCTACAGCTCGTCCTCAGCCACAGACCTGAGCTCCGGGCTGAGCCGCCTGTCTCTCGGTCACAGCAGTCAGGATGGTGAGACCGTGGATGGGCCAGGCTGGAGAACAGAGGGAGGCGGTAAAGAGGAGAGGCACAGCAGTGGCAGCTCAGATGAGTACTTTGAAGCAGAGGAGAGTCTGGAGATGCTGGGGAGGACTAGGGGGTCTGTGTCAGGGGTGCGCAATTTCTGCGCTAGGTCCAAGTCATGGGATCATGGGGCCAGGGACTTAAGCAGCTCGGGATCCTCTGGGTCCTCTTATAAGTCCTTAGATAACTCCCACGAGTTTCTGCCCAGGACCCCGCCACACGTTAGAAGAGGACTTTTTATAGATGGGTGAGTCACTGCTTTCTCGGCAGAGGATATGATGGCGCTGTCTTGGAATTTATAGTCAAATAGAAAATGTTCCTGCTTTCATGCTTTTTTATGAGTTGGAATCTTTAGGCTTGATATTCTTATTTATATTCAGTACCTGTAAACTATATATGTAAACATTTTTTCATTCTTTAGGTGAAATCTAGATAAGCCTTATGCATCACCACCTGACAACAACCCTGTGAGCTAACTGCTGTTAGTGGAATGTGACTGGCAGTCAGAAAAAATTAGGAAGAGTTTGATGCCTCCCAACTGAGTTACAGTGAAAAGTAGCTGATTAATCTTCTGTCCTTTCTGCAGGGATTCACCAACCAAATTGGACAGAGAGGTCCTGTCAGCAGTAGAGTGCATAGACATCGATCCTCAGAAGTATCCCAGTATTCATAAGTGGAAGAGCACAGTGAAGTCGTACTCTGCCTCAGACATGCAGAGGTTAGTGAGCTTGACTGACATTGTATTACAATGCAGGGTTTCCACCAGTGTATTACAGGCCAGATATAAAAGATTTAACCATTAAGTTAACTGATGTACCTTATTAGCCTGTGGTGGCCAATAGCGGTCTTTGACAAGTTTAAAAAGAAATGAGTCTAAATCTCATTGTACCTGCCTTGCTGCTATCTGTCAACTCATATCTACTTACAGACTACAGTATGGTAGATCCTTAGAGTAGTGGTTTGCATATTTGTCTTATAAGCTAAAGGTCCCTGGTTCAATTCCAGGGGATACATAAACCCCTCCCACCATGGAGGGTTGTGTCAGAAATGGCATCTTGCATAAAACCTCTGCCAGATTACTGATTTGGATCAATCCACTGTGGCAGCCTCTTGGGGAAAAAAAACAAGAAAGCAGCCTAAGGTGGATTTCAGTAGGGTAGATCCTTCTTGGCTATCTGTGATCTGTTCCAGCTCTGTGCTATCTGGCTTGTGTTGGCTGTAAAGTATGGAGGTCCACTCCTCTCTGTCCCTCTCTTTCTTTCTCTTTTTAACCCACTTGTGTGTGCGGAGATGCACCTAGGCCAGTACACCTCTGTTGTTATCGTCTTTCTTACTATTAGCTTTGCAGCTGCTTAACAGCTTTTCTGGCGGAAACCCTGCATTGCATGTAGCTCTCTTTTCTTGGTCTACTTATTTCACGTGTTTGCTGCTGTTGGCTCTAACAAGCGATTTGTTTAGTTTCGGTTGCTGATTAAATCAGATCATAATATTAAAAGCTAGATACTGTAATTTACCGTGTTGGGAGTAATTTCTGATTCTGAATTAATTTCAGTAGAGGAGTGCATATCCCCTGTGGGTAGATCTCATAAAACCTTATCACCAAATGAGGTACCACAGTTGTGATTGAGCCTCCGGCCCACTGATGACAATATTTCAATATTTATGTGTTTGCGGCTTTGCAATCTGGTTGCTTGTGGTGGTATTCTTGGGAAACCGTTGTTTTGCGTTTCTGTTAATGCAAGCCCAGCAATTCCCGCTGCTGCAGCTTCACTGTGAAACCATTTAAGTAGTGAAACAGAAGCTCATCTTTATTATGAAGCAGCTACAGAAAGTGCAATATGCAGTATACACTGCTGGGTAGCTTACTTCGTCTGTAATTGTAATATTAATAATATTATGTTTCAGTTTCCTTATAATAATCCAAATCTGCAAAATAATTAGTGGGATTGTTGCAAAACAAACAATCCCACAATTGTTATGCTTGGCTAAAAACTTTATTATCATTATTATTACTATCATTACTATCCTTGCAGGGTATTTCCTCCCACACTGTTTGTCGTAGAGACACGGTTAGCACACCGAATCAACTCGCTCAGCGGCGCGGTGATGATTGTTACTATTGTCGGGTGTGAGTTTTACGATTTTCCTGTTACTTAAGAAAATGTTGCATGAAAGTGGCCGTTCAGTTGCAGATCAAAGCAGATCTGTCCTTTTGATCTTTTCCTCTTACATCAGCCAGTTTATTAGGCACACCTGTTTAACTGCACATTCATACAAATAGCTGATTTGCCAATCACATGGCAGGAACTGACTGGCCACTTTATTAGGTACACCTCTTTAGCCACACTTTCAGGCATGTTTTTTTTTTTTTTTTTTTTTTCCCGCCCGCAAAATT
>VUQH01033912.1:0-14956 GCA_015106775.1 Etroplus canarensis | reverse complement strand
CTGCTTATTGTTTTTTTTTTTTTTTTTACTTCTGTACACCACTATAGTGGGTTTTGAAACAAACAGCCAAAAATGCAACTTAAGTGCAGACTTTCAGGTTTGATTCAAGGGGCTTGACAAAAGATTTGCATGAGACATTTTTACAAATAGTCCCCCATTTTCAGAGGCTCAAAAGTAATGGGATCAACTAGCACCATTTTAAATGTAAAGGTTGTTTCATAACTTGCATGAAAATGCTCTGAAAGTCTGGAACCTTTGGAGATCACCGAATGCTGTGATTTCCCCCTTGAGATGCCCTCAGTTGCTGCCTGTTTGTGGGTCTCTCTGCCTCCAGTTTTGCCTTCAGTAACTGAAAAGCTGCTATGTTGGGCTGAAATCAGGTGACTGACTTGGCCATTGTTGAATATCCCATTTCTTTGCCTTGAGAAACTCTTGGGTTGCTTTTTTGTGCACTTGTACTGTTAAGTTCCGTCCAATTGGTTTTGCAGCATTTTGCTGAATCTGAGCAGAATTCATGCCGCTGCTTCTATCGGCAGTCACATCATCAGTAGTTGCCCTGTTCCACTGGCTGTCGTGCAGTCATACATGCCCGTGCTATGACATTGCCTCAATCATGTTTAACAGATGATGTGGTACATACATGAGCTGTTCCTTTGCTTCTACATGCTTTTCTTTTCCCATCATTCTGGTTCAAGTTCATCCTGGTTTCATCTGCCCAAAGAACTTTTCCAGAACTGGGCAGGCTCTGGAAGTCTAAGCTGGTCTTCCTGTTCTTGAGTGGTTTGTACCTTGTTGTAAACCCTCTCTCTGTATTTACACTCATTAGGGCACATCTTGATTGCACATTTTGACGTGATACACCTACCTCATTGAAAGTGTTCTTGACTTAGCTAGATGGTGTCAAGAGATTTTTCTTAACCATGTAAAGAATTCTGCGATCATCCACTTTAGTTGTCCTCTGTGGTCTTCAAGGGTTTTGGGTTTTGCTTAGCTGACCACTGGTTTTTCAGTCTAATAATGACCTCCTTCACTTGTATCAACCCCTCTCTGGACCTCATATTAGCAATTTCTATAAACAGCTACCAAATGCAAGTCCAGCATTTAGAATCAAATTCAGCTCTTTTATCTGCTTGAACTGTTATGAAATAATGTGGCCATGAAACTGCTTGTCACTCTATTGTCCAGTTACTTTTGAGCCTCTGAAAATGGGGGGACTATGTGTAAAAATGGCTGTAATTCCTAAACAGTTCATGCAGTTTCGTTAAACCTCTTGGATTAAAGTTGAAAGTCTGCACTTTGAGCACATTTTGACTGTTTGATTTAAAAGCCACTGTGATGGTGTACAGAAGCAAAACTACACACAGACACACAAAATGTGTCTCTGCTCAAAAACTTATGGACCTAACTGACTCACTCAGCAACCTTTAGAGCTGAAAAATGAAGCCAATGAGTAAGTGCCAAAAGCAGCAGTTCCTTGAATGGCCATTTGAGGCCAATCTCTATTGGACTCCCATGCTAAAATGGCCAACTTTACAAAAAAATAAACATGTTTGACCACCTACTACAAAAATCAGTATTAGCCTTTATAGATAATATCTTCATTTCAGACAAATAAAAATTGTATTAGGCTTAAATTTGTGCATTATTAGGGGTATGACAGCTTTGCGTAACAGGTGGGTTCAGTTTAGTTCGGTAATTCGAATTTGCTGAACTTTACCTCTCGACTGTGTTTGTGGTGCTGGTGCCTTTCAGGGAAATTGTAATGCATTTATCTGACAAATAAAATGATTGAAAAGGCTTACTGTGCACTACTAACTACTAACAGGAATTTGCGTCTAATTCGTGTGGTTGAAAAGGAAGCACAAATGCAAACAGGAAGAGGCAAGTATAGCCAACAATAAAAGCCGTTAATGACGAAAACAAAGAATGAAAACAATTCAAGCGAGGTATGCAGACACAGGGCTGACAAAGTTAGAACTTAGCACGCCACCCTCGCTTCCAAATATGGTCACTTCTGGCTCCAAACAACCAACTTAACTCTAGGCTTCAAAACAGGACTTTTATAATTACAATAATTTTCTACATTGAACTGTCAGTGTAATGAAAGTTTCCACTGTCATATGTCTTCCACTTATAATGGCAGAAGCTGGACATTTTACACCATTTATGCATTACTTATGGCCATCTATTTGAGCCAGTTATTGCTTATAACACTTACAATGATTTATCCATCACTTTAAGCAAACTGTTTTAGTCATTAAAGGAAGTCTTGACAGTCTCCTTACTTGTTATCTAGCATTTTTACTCTTTCAGTGCCCGTGCCAGTCAGGGGATAAAACCCATTCAGTGTATGTGTTTATAATTTAAATCATTAATTAGCTGAACTACTCGACTATCTCACAACCTGTAACCCCTTGCAACTGTGGCTGAGAATTACTGGCACACTATATGCACAAAGGTATTGGGGCACAGATGTTTAAAATGAAACAGCTATCCCTGCAGTCTGTCTTTACAACATTTGTGAAAGAATGGATCGTTTCTGAAGAGCTTACTGAATTCAAGCGTGGTTACTGTAATAGGATGCCACCACTGCAACAGGTCAACTGGTGAAATTTCTTCCCTCTTAGATATTCCACCATCAACTGTAAGTGGCATTATTACAAAGCGGGAGCGTTCAGGAACCACAGCAACTCAGCCATGAAGTGGCAGACCACGTAAAGTTACAGAGTGGGGTCACAGAGTGCTGAGGTGTATAGTGCGTAAAGTCTCCAAAAGTCTGCTGACTCATTAATTGCAGAGTTCCAATCCCACTCTGGCATTAACATCAGAACAAAAAGTGTCCACTGGGGCATGAGTTTCTATGGCTGAGCAGCTGTATGAAAACTTTACATCTGAGTACCTTCAGCTGCTGCTGTATTTCCCCAGGAAGTCATCACAGTGGATGAATTTGAATAGGCAATTTGGGACAGATTTCACACCAGATGCCCTTCCTGACATAACCCTCCCATGTTAGGAGGGTTTTTTACCAAGGACCTTTTACATGTGAGACAGTTGTGCAAACAACTACACTAGAGTCTTAGAAAACCAATTGCAATGCCAAGTGTCAGATAGAATGGTATATAGCACGCCATCACTGGGCTCTGGACCAGTGGGAACATGTTCTGTGGAGTGACTAATCACGTTTCTCTGTCTGGCAGTCTGATGGACGAGTCTGGTTTTGGCGAATGCCAGGAGACCAACTATAAAGTTTGGTGTAGGACAGATAATACTATGGGGTTGTTTTCCTGTGTTTGGCCAGGGCCCCTTAGCTCCAGCGAAGGGATATCTTCAGCTTATTAAGACATTTTGGACAATTACAACCTTCCAATTTTGTGGCTACATGACTGTGCCTGAGAGCACAAAGCAAGGTCCATGAAGGCTCTGAGTTTGGCATGGAAGACTGGCCTGCATAGAGCCCTGACCTCAACCCCACAGAACATCTTTGGGGTGAACTAGAACAGAGATTGCCCTCTTGTCCAACATCAGTGTCTGACCTCATAAATGTTCTTGTGGATGAATGAGCAAAAATTCCCACAGACACAATTCAAAATCTTTTAGAAGGGTTTTAGAATGGGATATCATAAAAGCTCCTGTAGGTGTAATGTGTAGGTGGCCCAATACTTTAGTCCATATAGTACGTAAGAGCATATACCTTTTTATTCTTTGTGGGCCAATCTGAACTGGTATGCAGACCACAAATACTCAACTATGATATATAAAAATAAATAAATAAATGAGCATGTCTTGACATTATGATGAAGCAGAGTTTGCACCCTCTGGTGCCTCTGCCATTTTAAATGGCCTCAGGGTCCCTGTCCGTTGCATGACCATGGAGATCAATGATCAGACCTAAAGCCCCTACATGACTGACAGTAGCTACTGCTTGAGATCTGAACTCATATCTCAGAGCTGACAACCCATACTGGGCTGAAGGCATTTCTTTAGCGTGCTCCAAAATGAAGAAAAAGGGAAATGACAACCAACTGAAATATTTTTCTTTACCTACTGATAGCCATATTTCTTACCTACTCTGAAGCTTTTTAAGCTTAATGTATTGAGACATAGTGGCAAACGATATTCTCTGACGTTCTGCACTGTGTATGAGCCACCCCACTGGGGGTGTGTCTCGGCCAGCCTTAGTCTTTACCCTTACAGTTTGTCAGCAGTTTACATATGTTTCCATGATTTTGCAAACTGTTATTTTTCTCACACTATGCAGATGGATTTACATACACAGTACGTGACTCATCCATGTGTGACAATATATAAAACACCCACACACATAAGCACGCATGTGTGCACCCACACGCTTTATTTATGAGAACCTTCTGCTGGATACATTTATTACCCATATTGTAACAGCCACACTGTGACCTAAAATTTGAATGTTTAAATCCTAAACCCTCTACCCCACCCTTCTCTGTGATATTAATCAATTCTGAAACAAATTTATAATTCAGCAGACGTGTTCATTACAGCGAGAGCAATCAGCGTACTGGAGAGGACATGGCACTGAGAGCAGCGTGTTAGGACTGTACTGGGGAACAGTATGCGAGAAATATGAAGCTCTGTGACAAATCAGCAGGTGAAACTTTGATAGCAATTGTCAGATATGTTAGCTGCAGCGGTCGGACACCAAAAGGGTTCGGCACGGATTTGAATCTTTAGTGTGGTGATTTCAGGGTGTTTCTTTTAGCTTCCCTTCCTTTTTATTTTGAACAGTGACCTCCAGCAGAGTCCACTTTGAGGGCATGGATTCTATCATGAGACTTCAGCGGTGTAATTCAAAGAAGTCAAGTGGAGCTCTTCCAAAGTTACAGCATTTCAAATTTAAAGATTATTCTCTGTGTTTCTGCGGACGGTGTTTTCTTTCTGAGCTGCTGCGAGACCATTTTGTGCTTACAAAGACTGTAACTTTGATTTTTACCAACTCAGACTTCTGAATCCTCATGATATCTTTCTCAACTCCACTTACTCTGAAATTGCTTTTGGAAAGGCCAGCACTTTCCTGAAGAAATGTTTAAATCCCAATAACCCTTTCAAATTCATATACAGGCTTGTGAATGTTGTTTTAAGACAGATTTAAATTCTTTAAACCCACTCTTTAAGATGAAGCACTACATGTAGAACTGGACAGGCCAAGGCAACAAGGCAATAAAATGAGGGCGAGCTTCCTTCTGGCTGGGAGAAGGTTTCTGTGAGTGAAACAGCTCCCAGGGCTTCTTTGATTAGTGAGGGAATGAAGATGCAGAATTAGATATTTGAAAAGTGTTTTGCACTACTGTCAAGATGAAGAAACAAGTAAGGCAGAAGGCAAAACTGTGGATATACTTCTGATCTGAATTATTAGCCTTCGTATGTTGCTCTTGGCTCAACCTTATATAGGGTGGATAAGGATTTCAATATCCAGAAAAACCCCAGTAACTAGGTTCTTTTTTCCCCCTAAAGGCACTAACTGTGGTTTTGGCTTTTCATCTGGAGCCTTCACAGTCAAGGTTTTCTGGGCATTGAGGAGCACAATGGAGGGATTATAAGACATCTCAATGGACCTGAAAATGTTGAGGGAACACTGGGAAGAATTACAGGATGAGTTGTGGTTGAGGAAATGGGTGTCAGGGCTTGCCTGTGTCCCCCGTGACTGGGACCATGTGGTGCAGATTAAGTAGGGCTTATGTTGAAAAAGACAGACACAAAGGTAAGCGTTCTACCAGTGTCAGTTCAGTTTTAAATCTACAGTTTATCATTAATTATGTGGTAAAATGTGTGTTTGCTACTATTTAAATATTTCGTTGGCAGTGTGCTAATGACTGGAACTTCACTGAAAGGACCATTCACTAGGAAGGACACCAACCCACATGCGAATGACACAAGTATTGACAGTGGCACAATGAGCTAGGCCGGAGGCTGCTGTTTGGGGAAGGCCTCAATGTGGATTGATGGCGACTTCTGGGCCTGCAGATCCCCCAATGCCTTTGAGAAGGTTGAAAAACAGAGAACAAAAGGGAGGGAGAGCGCGGCACAGAAACGAGAATAAACAGTTGTGTAGGGCAAGCAGACTTTTATAGACGTATTGCTCGAAGAGAAGTATTTGTCGTGTGGTAACGCTACCGAAATTCAGGTAAAATATCTTCAAGTGTGTGATAATTAGTGAGATATGCAGATTCCATAAGTGAATAGCCATCCTTACCCCCTTCCCTTTGCAAATGTGTGGGTGGACGTGGAAGACTTCCATGACCTCATGGGCAAGTATTTCAAGTCCAGAGGTTTGGGTATGTAGATATAATTAGTAATTAGAAATGCAATTGAACTGAATAAGATTTAGGGATTAGAACTTGTTATACTGTTAAAGTTTTAGACTATCTCACAAGTGACGATAGCTGCTCTGCATTGTGATATTCGAGTCTGTTTGTTCATTCTGAGCTAATATATGAACATGGCACAACACGATAACTAAGGGGACCCGCTAATATTGTATGCATAAAAATCATTTCATAAGTGGGTAAATGTGTATGTTAGAACTGGTCTCTTTAACCACTGGCCTGAAATAAGGGCCAAGTGAAAATTCTGCTGCCATTTTCAGGCCTGAACGAAATCGCCGCCTGCAGAATTCCAGCAGATTTTCCACAGAGTTTGAAGAGGCACATGTTGCTGGACAAATGTTTCCTGCCGCTGTGTTGCTGGTGCATGGAAACAATGATTGTGATTTTTTTTTTTTTTTTAGTAATTGTTGATAACGTAATAAGCAAAAAATCCTTTCTCAGATTTTACCATCAAACAAAGAAAAAGTCTGCAGAGTCTGTTTGGGCCAGGCCATTTCCCCATTATGAATCCAATTTTACAAACTTATTAGAAAGCACTCAAAAATTAAAGATACCAACATCACAGCAACAGTTGTTCCTTCCTTTTGTGATAAGAGGGGACACCTGTTCCTGTAGACTCAATGGAACTGTGGACTATATATTAAAAAAAATGAGCATAGTTTTCTTGTAGTTCTGTTTTGAAGTCTAATGTTACAAGCAAGGTTGGATCCGACGGATGCTCATATGATAGCAGCTTGCCATTTGCAAGATATTCCTGTCATAAAGCAAAGCCTGCATTATTGTCCATTTTCACTCTAATGCGAACCATAATTTCAAACAGGAACATCATGTTGTATTCAGTAAGAATTGGCAGCATGTTCTCATCCCGTTACATCACATAATGCTGTTTTGTCACATGCCTCTTACATATCACCGTTGCGCACAAGGTGTCTTTTGGCATCTGTGTCTTGATGCGCCAGCTGCAGTCGCTGCTGACAGATAACGGTCCCCTTTTACAGACCTGAAGTCCACATTAGTAGGCTGGAGAGATGGCGGTGACATAAGTTGCAGGCTTATCAGCCAGGAGAGTGTATTTCACATGCCTTTGGACCTTTGTCTTTTGTATTTGGTTTCACATTTTTATGTGCTCATTTGCTTGATCTCCACTTGCTTTTTGCTCTCGCTTTCACTTTCACTAAAAACTGCTTGGTTAGGCTTATGAAAAGATTGCGGAAAAATGATGAGTTGTGAATGACAGTCCCATCTCACTTATGCCATAACTTCATCGTCACACACCACTGCCAAAGGACACCTTGTGTGTGACTGAGACATGCCAGCAACTTTGATAAAAATGTATTATTATAGATCAAGTGACCCTCAAGGTTTTTTAGTCATAGATGTCTATCCAATTTGAATTATTCATTAAACCAGAGGAGTTACCTCCTTCAGGTCAGTAAAAGAATGCAGGTTTAAAGGGCTTCTGGCATAGACTGTATAGAAAAGATGGACATGACTTCTAAAACATCTGAAATGTGACGCTAATGTGGAGGTTCCTCTTTCTAATGACCAGTAGGGGACAACGTGTGCAGCTAAAAAAGACTTTTAGTTATATAGAAATCTATGGGGGAAAACCCAGCTTGTTTTGTGACCTCTTTAAATCCTTTTCCATGAGTTCATGGTCTCAGACCCACCCCATACTCATGATATCTGATTTCAAAAAGGCAGATACGGAGGCCAAGTATACTTAGCTGAACTCCTGTCCATCTTTTATATGCAGTCTGTGGCTTCTGCATTGGCTTCTCTTTTCAGACCTGAAATCCACACCCATGCTTTATGTAAATATGATCTATGTGTAGTCATTTGAAAATGAAAGTTTTCACAGGACTCTAAGCAGTCATGTGAAAAACTAAGTACACCCTATGATTAAATAGCTTGTAGAACCACCTTCAGCAGCAAAAACTTGAAGAAAACATTTATTATATAATGTTAACAATCTCTCACATTGTTGTGGAGAATTTTGGCCCACTCTTCTGTACAGGATTGCTTCAGTTCTTCGAGGTTTGCAGGCATTCTTTTATGCACAGCTCTCTTCAGGTCTAGACTTAGACTGAGTGTCATGACTGGCTTGAAAGCCATACAGTACAAATGATGGGTGTTGACGCCATTATGCAAGTAACAAATGAAAGCTTTATTTGGAATTAATATAAATAGCTGAAGTTATCAAAGGAAATACTGTGACGTGTCAGTAATTTAGTCAGTGGTGCTGGTGTGGTGAGTGCGGTGTTGTTTGGGAAGAAAAGCAAAAAGCAAAAAGCTCAGCAGTGGATGGAGCCCAGGATCAGAATTGTCCTTTGGCGTGTGCTTTTATAGTGGGAACGCTGGGCCCAGATGACCTGGGCACCTACAACACAGAGCAAACAGACAAAAAACAACAAGCCAGTCCAGCAACCTGAAGAGGTAAGGTTGTCACTCTGGGCTGCTGCAACACCAAACTATAGCCACTGGACAGATAGTCCCACATTTGACTCTAGAATACTTTGGTATACAGAGGATTTCATGCCTGACTCAATGACTACAAGGTGCCCAGGACCTGTAGCTGCAAAACAAGACCAAATCACCACCTCTCCACCACCATGCTTGACAGTTGGTATGAGGTGTTTTTCCTAGCAACGCATCAAACAAGCCTTGTTCAGCCTTTTTATTTAAATTGTACTTTCATGAGCTTCAACATTTACTGTGCTGCAGAATCGGAGATGTAGCTCTTGGATTTTGTGCAATATCTTTGAGCATTGCGCAGTCTGAACTTGGGGTGAATTCGCTGGGATGTCCACTCCTGGGAAGATTGTGGCATTGTGTTAACACAAACTTGAATGCTCCAGACCAGCAAACTGCTAAAGCTTCTCCTATAGAAGTAATCACACTGGCTGGTGATCAATTCATCAAGTGCATTTGATCAGCAGGACCTGGCTGCTACTTACCCTCTTTATTCCCATGGAAGCAGTAAGGGTGTCCTTAATTTCTTTTTCACATGACCGCAGGTAAACACTTCCAAGCTTGGAGTCGTTTATTTTAGTGAAACAGAGTTTCAGTGTTGACAGTTTAACTTTCGAACCTGAATGTGATCCGACTTTATCTGCCCTTAGCTCTCACCTGAACTCTAAAAACATTTGGTGAATTTTCTTGCACGGGAGCGTGACCACACTGAGCCACCGTTAGCAGAGACAGAGCTGTTTCTGTCAGCCACGTGCAGTCATGAAGTTGTCATTATTGTGAAATGTGAGGGCAGCTCTCTCCTTTTAAGGCTTCCACTCCCCCCCCACCCTCTCAGATACACTGTGCTCATTATTTGGATCATGAGCTGCGGGAGGGTTCGGGCCCTTTAATCAATGAACAGGATGACACAGGGTATAAGTCATAGCCTATCTTCAGCAGAGCATACCACAGTAACCCAAAGATGAAGATGTAAAGCCTAGGTGGTGAAATGCACAGAACTGCGTAGTGGCCTGGATGTAGACTAAAAGTAGGAGGCTGGACATGGCGTGAAGTTCAGAGAAAACAAGTGGATGGTCCAATGTGATGTGTGTGTTCTCCCTCTGTTTCATTTAGTTCCTATACTGTAATTACACGGATGAGACTCACTGCAAGGCTTTTTCCCTCCAGTGCTCTCTCTCTCTCTCTCTCTCCCTCTCTCAATCCAAGTCTGTGATTTCATGTATAATTACTTGCATAATTATAGTTCCCTCCATTCTACTGTTTCAGGAGGTCTGTTTCTGTCTCTCTGGTATCTCTTGTCTTTCTTGAACACTCACACATCCTGCTGCACACACAGACACAACAGTACTTGCACCCTACTGAGTCGTGTCACTTTTCTTTGTTTCGTCGTCGTCTGAGGCAGGCCTGTTCTAATATTGGAAAGACAGCAGAGAAGATACAGTGTGCGTGAAGGAGCTGGTGGTTTACTCCTGAGCTGCCATGCTCCCTCATTAATTATTCATTCAGACATCACAAGCCTAAAGAGCCTTAAGGTGTGTCACAGGGAATGAGGGGAAACAAACTGCTCGATAATTTTTTTGGGTTCTTGCTTACAACTTAAAGCTTTCCGAACTGCGTGAGACGGGGAGAGCCGCACACTCATAAACACAGAGCGAGGCATCGTAAACCAGCGCCGACTCATGTTTTCAAAGTTTCTTAGGGCTCGCGGATGATGCCAGTAGATACAATTAGTTTGATTGCTTAGCAACAGAACATCAGTTTTGAGAGAGGGTAAGACTCAGGTGGAGTATCGAGGTTACACGCTGCTTTTTGTTTTTTCTGAAGAATCTGTTTTTCCCAAAACTTCCATGCAAAGTAGCATGCGGTGCATCTTCAGCACCGCTTTTATGTGTCAATCAGCAGAGCAACACACCACGCTGTGTCCCGGGTTAACTGACAATAAGATTATATCAACACCACACATAATCCACACACACACGCGCGCGCGTGCAGAGTCATTTACTGCTCGACAGGGTTCAAAATTTAAGCTTTGTACCGCACTGCAGGGCTACTGTGCAACCAATCGTGGCCTACTTTCAGGTATCTGGAGGATTTCCCCATTTTATCTGGGCACGTATGGCCTCACCCGATTTCAACTCATCTTAATGCTGCGATGTAAAGGAGGAAATTCAATTTATTGTACTCAGAAGTGTTTCA
This sequence comes from Etroplus canarensis, assembly GCA_015106775.1. Lineage (NCBI taxonomy): Eukaryota > Metazoa > Chordata > Actinopteri > Cichliformes > Cichlidae > Etroplus > Etroplus canarensis. The sequence goes on along the minus strand of VUQH01033912.1, from coordinate 3,929 downwards.
GGATGAGTGCCAAGAGTCACGGGTAGACTGGCACAGTTTGGAAGCCAGGTTTGGCATGTTGATAAGCAGTGCATCAGTAATGTAATAAGTGCTTAATAACCTGCCACTCACAATTACACCACAGACCCTAATGATGGTCAGTTTGCGTTCTTTGTCCCTGTGCTCTTACCCCCTCTGCTGGAGAGACACGAGACCAGGGCCTGATGTTCTCAGTGCTGGGACAGGTCTCAAGAGTAAAAAGTCCCCTCACATCTCCAGAGGAGGGTGATGTGTGTGCTCTAGTCCACAAACTATCACGTGTTCAGTCGCAGCTCCCGCTCGATCTCCTTCAGTCTGGTGGAGTCGGGGGTGAGAGCGAGGGAGTGCAGGGACACTTGGGACGCTGGTCGGAGTTGCAGCACATCGGTGAGGCTTTAATTTGGTGTGCGAGCCGAGCCGCGGCGGACTCTCCCAGCAGAGACGGTGCTGTGTTTGTTTTGCGGGTGTGTAAATTAGCGGTAATTCGTTTGCTCAGTAATGACGTGGGAGAGCTAATTAGGGCAGTGTTGATGGGTGCATTAATTAGTCTCTAGTGTGTGATGCTAATGAGACCCTGATTTGGAGTGTGTATGTTTGTGTTTGCATGTGCATAAGTGTAAGCCATGTATTCGTAAAGGCCTACCACTATGGGTCATGCCATGAGGAATGTAGTATGAGAGCAAGTGGGAATGGGTAAATACAGCAAGAGCATGTCTGAGTCAACACTAGTACTCTGTGTGTGTGTGTGTGTGTGTGTGTGTGTGTGTGTGATGGAGCAGCAGGGCTATATCTGTGTATAAGAACCTCTTTAATCCTGGTTACTCCATGATGTCGGCCATGCCTGGCTGAATATTGATCCCTCCACTGAACCATCACGGGCCCCCACTCACACACCACAGTGAGGAAACAGAGGTGTACAGCCGGTCAGTCACACTGCGGTGGTTTCAGTGCTGCAGCTGCATCCCAATCATAAATTCATACCGACCTATAAAAACGTCCAGGACACAAAACAGACAACACAGGGAGCCGTAATGGATGAAAGGCTGTTTTATAAGTGTGTTCAGTGACAGGTCCACTTCACAGATAAGAAGGATCCATCTGTGTGTGTGGTCACAGCAAGGCAGCGCTACTACACTACACTATGAGCTCTCTCAGTCAGGGAGCGACAAGGTGGCAGCTTGCTGAAAGAATTTATGGCACATTACTGATATGGCATTCATCATAGCAGCGGTGAAAGGCAAGCATATGCGGTGGTAGGGGGTGCGAGGTGGCTTTAGAGCCTCACCAGTGATCTATTTTAATCATATTTATTCATGACTATCCCGTTATACATAATCCATTACTATTCCTGTTCAGCTGTATCCTCTGCTGTTTCGCGGTGCCGCTCATTTCTTCGCCTCCTCCCCTTTCTCTTGTACAACTGTGGAGAATAAGAGAAATTTAAATCAGCATGAGGGGCCAGCAGATCATCCTGTTTAAAGTCATCTGTGGTTCTGAAACTTTCTCTGACAAATACAATAAGGTGATTTATATTTAGCACAGAATAAAATTCAGCAGAAGTTTTGCAACAACAGCTCAGGCGAGAAGGGGGTGAGGGGATGGAGATTTGTCATGATGAGCTTTATTGAAGACTGTCAGAGAGAGACTTGCCCTGACTCTAGCTCAGTATTCGAGGGAATTGAAGTTCAGGCGGCATACCTCGAACCTCCAGGGTGCACTCCACCTCGTCTTCCCCGAAGTTGTTGATGGCCCTGCAGGAGTATTTGCCCCCATCAAACAGGCTCGGCTTGCGGATGTTCAGAGTCAACACTCCCTGGTTGTTCTGCATCAGGAACTTGGGGTCCTCGCCGATGATCATTTTGTTCTTCATCCAGATGATCTTTGGCTGAGGAACAGTGTGTTGGAGGAGCAGGCAAAATTGGTGGGAGGTAGGAAAGGAGAGGAGAAGAGGAGGTGGAGGAGGGAGAGGAAAAACAGAGCGAGGGATGTCGGGAGGGTAGGAGGGAGCGGAGGGAAGAGGAGGTGAAATCAGGTCAACGTTTCGGTTTGACAAATCTTTGCCGATTTTGTGGGATAAAAAAAAAAAATATGTGTGTGTTCAAAGATCTATCTGCTCCACCTCTTGTTCTAGCTTCAGACATAAAAATACATTCCTGCTGCAAAGGCATCAAAATCCTCTCTGACTGTTCAGACGCTCACTGCTTGACACTCAAAACCTGTACGCTCACTTGAAAAAAACACAAAGCAGGAAATCTGTGGCAAACCCTTGCAGCACAGCTATCAGGGGCCAACTCAGGTAAAGTGCATGCAGGATGGTGCTGTAGTGTGTAGTACACTCATTTGCAACAAACAGCTGGGGGATTACCTTTTGAGAATTCAACACTGCTTAAACAACAACCCACAATTTTTTTTGCCTCAACGCAGCCATGTTAGGAGTGTTAAGTATACATCCTCCCCTTAGTTCATACTTATTTTATCCTTTAGTCATAAACTAAAGAATGCATTTCTCTATACACTCACCGGCCACTTTATTAGGTACACTGGTTTAACTGCTCATTGATGCAAATTTCTAATGAGCTAATCACATGGCAGCAACTAACTGCGTTGATGCATGTAGACACAGTCAATATGACCTGCTGAAGTTCAAACTGAGCATCAGAATGGGGAAGAAAGGAGATTTAAATGACTTAGCACGTGGCATTGTTGTTGGTGCCAGACTGGCTGGTCTATTTCAGAAACTGCTGATCTACTGGGATTCTCCCAAACAACTATCTCTAGGGTTTATGGAGAATGGTCCAATAAAGAGAAAATATACAGTGAGTGGCAGTTTTTTGGGATAAAATGCCTTGTGAGGAGAATGGCCAGACTGTTTCAAGCAACTGTGACTCTAAAAATCACTTGTTATAACCAGGGTATGGAGAAACACAATTCTAAATGCACAACATGTAGAAACCTTGAAGCAGATGGGCTACAGCAGCAGAAAACAAGACTGGGGTTCCAATCCTGTCAGCTAAGAATAGAAGACTTAGGCTACAGTTCACACAGGTTCACCAAACTGGGCAACAGAAGATTGGCTGGTCTGATGAATCTTAATTTCTTCTGCAACCTTCAGATGGTAGGGTCAGAATTTGGTACAAGCAACACGAAACATGGAACGTCCTGCCTCGTTTCACCAGTTCATGCTGTTGGTGGTGGTGTAGTGGCAGAGGGGATATTTTCTTAGTAGTTGGGCCCCTGAGTACCAACTAAGCATGGTTTAAACACCACAGCCTTCCTGAGTAATATTGCTGACGATGTCCTGCCATTTACAGTTGAAACAAGAAGTTTACATACACTGTGTAAAAAGACATTTTTTTCTCACTGTCTGAAATTAAATCAGACTAAACCTCTCCTGTTTTAGGTCAGTTAGGTTTGCCAAGATTATTTCTATTTGCTAAATCCTGCAATAATGAGCGAGAGAATATGTTAGAGAAATTTTTATTACTTTCTTTGAAATCAGAAGCTTACATACATTTCCTCAGTATTTGGTAGCATTGCCTTTAAACTGTATGACTTGGTCAAGTGTTTTGGGTATCCTTCCACAAGCTTCTCACAACAGTTTGCTGGAATTCTCCTCCATTCCTCCTGACAGGAGCCTTGACAGAACTGGTGTAGCTGAGTCAGGTTTGTAGGTTGCCTTGCTCGCACTTTTCAATTCTGACCACAAATTTCCTATGGGATTGAGATCAGGGCTTTGTGATGGCCACTCCAAAACATTGACTTTGTTGTCCTTAAGCCACTTTGTGACTATTTTAGCGATATGCTTAGGGTCATTGTCCATTTGGAAGACCCATTTGTGCCCAAGCTTCAACTTCCTGGCTGATGGCTTGAGATGTTGCTTCAATATTTCCACATAATGTTCTTTCTTCATG
>VUQH01033908.1:0-15251 GCA_015106775.1 Etroplus canarensis | reverse complement strand
AGGATAGCAGCAAGAGTGGAAGGGAAGGTTTACAAGACTGTAGTGAGACCTGATATGATGTATGGTTTGGCGACGGTGGCACTGACAAAAAGACAGGAGGCAGAGCTGGAGGTGGCAGAACTGAAGATGTTGAGATTTTCCCTGGGAGTGATCAGGATGGACAGGATTAGAAATGAGTCCATCAGAGGGACAGCTCATGTTGAGAAGCTTGGAGACAAAGTCAGAGAGGCAAGGCTGAGATGGTTTGGACATGTTCAGAGGAGGGATAGTGGATATACTGGACAAAGGATGTTGAAGATGGAGCTGCCAGGCAGGAGGAAAAGAGGAAGACCACAGAGAAGATTCATGGATGTAGTGAAAGAGGACATGCAGAGGGTTGGTGTGAGGGAAGAGGATGCAAGGGATAGAGTGAGATGGAGGCAGATGATCCGCTGTGGTGACCCCTAACAGGAGCAGCTGAAAGAAGAAGAAGAAGAAGAAGAAGTCTGAAGCCATGGTTCTCAGCTGGAAAAGTTGGGAAATAGTCACTGCCCCAAATGGAGGAGTTCCAGTATCTCAGGGTCTTTTTCACTTTGCCACACACTGACATTTTTTGTATTGGTTTTTTGTATTGATAAAAGGGGCCTACTAGATAAAAAGGAAGATTCATTTAAGACTTTTTAACAACCCTCATAATGCCTCCCAGCAAACATGGTTGAAACCCAGCTCCCTGGTCAAAATGGGTCAAGTTTTGATCAAATCAAGGTCTAGTCAGATTTTTACAGTCATATAATTGCAATGAAGGAATAAAATGCATCTTTCTTTTTGTTTATTTTTTGACAAGTAATCAGGTTAGTACAAGGTTGTGAAAAGAAGTCACACAATGTCTTTTTCACATTTACAGACTAGTATTATTGGAGTCTGTTTTGTTAAAATATAAACAACATTTTTAAGCCTGTAGCTTTTATGTACATCTGAATTCTGTCTTATTTGTTGTATGGTGAATTTAACGCACTGGACTGTTACAAAGATTGCCTCTCTGTCCCCTATACCAAGATTATAACGATGAAACCCCCTGAGTGAGAAGTTGATTAGCTCACAACGAAAAGAAGTAGACCCAGAAGTGCAAGATAACGAGTTTGAGTCAGTGTTACAGTGTGTTTATTTATTTTAATTTTTCCTTATCTTCTAGTGTCTCTCATAGTGTAGTGGTTTATACATTTGCCTTACAAGCGAAAAGTCCTTGATTTGATTCCAGGTGGGGACACAAGCTCCTCTCATTTTGGAGGATTGCATAAGGAAGGGCATCAGGCATAAAACCTCTGCCAAATTACCAATGCGGATTAATCCACTGTGGCAACCTCTTGGGGAGAATATGAGGGAGCAGCTGAAGGTACATTATAATTTTTCCTTATCATCTAGTATTTAATTTCATTCTAATAAAATAGAGAGATACTAGAAAATAATTCTTGAAAAAAAAACTTTCTCTTGCCAGAAAGTCTAACAAGGACATCCAGGCAACATTCAAAAAAGTACCTTGAACCAATGCTGCAGTAACGTGACATTTGTTCAGCTTTCATTTTGTAACTATTTTTAAACCATGACTACACCTCGACGAAAAATAAAATGCCAGCCGACTGTTATTCAACAGTTAATCGATGTTGAAATGTTTGCTGCCCTGTTTTAAAATGTGATGTGTGACGCAAAACGTGATGCAAACTGTGGTTTCTTGCCCATGTGCCTCAGGACCCTTGCTGGATTTGAACACCTAATCAAATGCACATTATCTTCGGCTTTGAGCTTCTGAATTTGTTTTACTGGGTTTTTGGACCATACAACTACACTTAAAAATCAATCAAAAAAATTTCTTCACAGAAATATAGTAACTTGGTTAACAAGGAATATCAAGTTGCCACAACACTTGTCTAAACATTTAAATCTTAACTGAGAAAATTCAAAAAGCTTTTGAATTAAGTTGCTTTGATATTTTGAGTTTTCTTAGTTTTTTCTTAATTTTAGAGTGCACTATAGAAAAGAAAAATAACATTCAGGGATTTAAAAATAATCATGATAAATTCATTTCCAGCAACACGAAGGGAAAAAAATGGAAAATTCATGCCCAGAAACACGTATCAATAAATTAGAGGTTTTGAGTATTTCACAAAGTGCCGTGAGACTGTATTGGTTGTAGTTATTGTTTAGAAACTGGTACCATCAGGGAAGTAAGTCCTGTTGCAAATCTTAACAGCCAATTACATCAGATAAATAGTAAAAGGATCAGTACTTATAAAGTCCTATTCTATGCTTTCTGCACTAAGAAGAGTGGAATGTTTTCTGGCCAAAATTGGCATCCCTGTTAGAAAAACAAAAAGGATATTTATTTTCTTTCAATTAACCTCAGAGTTATAATAAATGTTTCATTTGTTAAAATGAAATTTGGGCTTTTTTTCTCCGTGACTGGTTAATTGCTGAAGGAGGAGGCAGGCAGAGAGAGAATCACCATTAAAACCAAAAATAACACATTGCATTTTGATGACAGGCCAGTTACAGTTTGACTGTAATGAGATATAAAAGCAGAGGACCGCCGCTTAGTGGAGGTGAATTAAATTAAGCTCTTTTCTTACTTGCTGAGACTCAGTAACAAATTGAGATACAATAAGAGGTTGCAGAGTAAATTAACATTTTTCAATGTCATACTTAATCACTACATTGGGAAATGCAGAGCCAAAAGCTAAACCGTGGACAGCTGCAAATGTCTCCACAACAGAGGTGTGATGGAACTAAACCAAGGCACTTTTCAATCACAAGCAGGCAACCTGACACTAGCTGAAGCTTGTACAAAGCATCAAGTCATACACTGTGACAGCAATGTCAGTGGACACCTCAATAACACTATAAAGGGCCTGGTCTGAGCCGATTATTTAGGTGTCATTTATTCTAGCACAAGGACACTTTAACTTCTGACTGAAACATCATGAAACAATCCAAAAATTTTAACCTTCATTAAGTGACAGTTATTGCCAAACAAGATTACCTGTTATTTATGATTGGTCTGACTTCACCAAAGACCAACACATGCCTTCCTCAGCTTACACAGATATGACACATTTTACTCTTTGGATCTCGCAGATGAGAGAACATGAAGTACTCGCTGTGGTGGGAAACTCTTCTGAATGCTGCTCACGAGCCTGTCGGTCTGTCAGGAGAGCAAATTTAGGATTTTCAGCTAAAACACAGGCGTGATTTTGTGTTTGAGCTCACTTGAGATCAAAGGAAGACTCAAAAATTATTTTTTTCAGGATTTTTTTATTATCCTAAACAAATTTTGGTTTTTAAACCACATGTAAAATATAAATGACTGTTTGGATACACCAAATCAAGCATTTAAAATATCACTTACACTGATGATTAGAGGAGACCTATTATTCTTCTCCCTATTTTCTGTCATATATTAAGTATTCCAATAACAGTGGATGCTCATTTTAAATATGCTTAAAGTTTCAAATGATAAGCTCAAGATATGTACAAGTACTCCTTATGAGTCAAAATCCAAGGATTCAGACTGCTGTGAATGCTCAGTTTCAGACAGTTTTTTCTACTCTTGGCTTGTTATGATGTCACTGAGAGGATATCCCTAATATGCCCATCTCATCAACACAGCTCTGGCTGTGAGAACAGAACCAGAGAAATCACACAGAAATCTGGAGCCTTATGCATAAGCAGTCTCTGTGGGCCCCCTTCCCTTTTCGATCCATATCTCTCACACAACTATTTTTTTTAAACAAATAACTGAACAGACAGCTGTACACAACAATCTGTAGCGGTCATGAGGGGGCCCAGTAATGAACTGTTCATATGCCACATTTAATAAAAATCTATTTAGATCTACACAGTTTGAAATCTTTCCACATTTCAACCCTCATATCTCAACAAACTGCAGTCTACAGTTACTTTACAGTTAAAAGAGTTTTGCTTGGAGCTCAAGAGTGAATTATTTTCTTCATTTTTATTTAAATGTTTCTGTTTCTCACGATCTAAAAAAGCTTAAAAATGCAATTTATTTTTCCAACACCTACATCGAGAAAATGCTTACTGTATTGCATAATACCGACAACTGAACATAGCTTCACTAGACGCACATTTTATTTGCAGAAATGGACAGAAAAAAAGAATCAGTTTTCATAACCTACAGTGTGAAAAAGCACAAAGGCCAAAAAATGTAAATAATTAAAATTTAAGAAATCTATCCTCTTCTCATCCTTCCCATCACCCTCAGGGCTACCTGTATTTTCTTAGCGCTCTTCACTTCCATCATCCTTTACCACATCTTCTTGTTCACTGTTCTGCTATGCAGACAGACCCTTTTACAAGAACGAAGAATAAAGGACTGACATCAGCCTCTTAATCTGCTTACAGCCTCATACTGTTTTCAACATTTTTGGTGCTAATAAGGCATGCCAGAGGTCAAACCAGATCATCAAGGCACACTATAATAAGTGTAAATAATGTAATTATCTTGATAATTCAGAAAATATGAATAGGTGTCCAAGCTTATTTGTGTTTATGAAACTGTAAGACTAAAATTACAGCGCCTTGGTTGAGTAGGCCTCATAGCAGAATGTTAAAGTCCATTAGATTAAATTAGGTTTATGATATGTACAATGATAAAAGCAGTTTTCTGTTAGTGTTGCTTTGCTATTACTGAATAAAAAAGTTAGCTGATGGAGTTTCATTAGTTTTTTGTTTGTGCTTTTTTGTTTTTTGTTTCTTTTTACATTGCTGTAATTTAAAATGCTATTTAATCAGTCTGCAATGCAACGGTTTCCTCAAAATGTTTTGCTTACCTCACAGCACACTCACTGAAAATCACTAGTTCAACATACAAAGAAGGTGAATCCTAATTGATGTAGTGTTGCTGGGCTTTCAGCTGAACTTTCAGATGCCCCTATATGAGCCCACTTGGTGTCACATCTTGTGTATCATTTGGAGAGGGCCTGATGTTAAGTTGTGCTTAGGAATTTTGAGATATAGCATCACATCTGCAATGGGCTCAAAGTCCTTAACAACTGCCAATAATTTAACAATGGTTTATCTTATAGTTTGGCTCTGCTCACCTTTGTTTTGAAGGAAATCTGTTAACAGCTGACTTCCCTCAGCTTTTTCTCCCTCACTTTTCTTGCTTTTCTTTTTTGATACCCAATTTTGCTTTCTTTGGGAAAGACATTCAAACTCAGAAAGAGGGCCTGGGTTTGAATCCACCAGCTGGCCAGCTTGGGCCCTTCCATATTCTCCCTATGCTTAAATGGGTTCTTTCTGGGTACTCCGGCTTCCTCCCACAGGCCAAAGACATACATGAGGGGTTAGGTTAACTGGAGATTCAAAAGTGACTGTAGGTGTGACTGAGAGTGGGAAAGGTTGTCTGTCTCTCTGTATTGGCCTATGATGGAGTGGTGAGCTGTCCAGAGTGTACCCCACTTCTCAACCTCCAGCCTACCCATGACCCTGAACTGGATAAGCAGAAGAAACTGGATGAATGAATGGATGGATGGATGGATGGATGGATGGATGGATGGATGGATGGGGAAAGACATGACTCGTGGTGTGCATTAGCAGTCACCTAGATAGAATAAAGTAAAGATGTAAAGATGAGATCAATTGCAAAGTGGCTTAAACCATTTTGCATCATTTGTAAGGGTTGACAATAGCACCAGAGAGCCTCTGCTGTTTTTTTGTTATAAACGTTCAGTCACCCAACTGACTGCACCAAAGTTCAGGATAAGATAAATAAGGACTATTTAAGCCGTGAATCAAGCAAAGCTACTCAGAGTCCAAGAATAAAATATGTGGCTGTATATGGGCACTTCTAGCAACCTTTAAGTAAAAGTCAAAGACCAATGCCCTTAAAAATCATTCACTGGGCCCCTTCATTTGTTGTATTGTTGTTGTAGCTGCCGATACCTCAGGTGGTATTTACCGCCTGAAAGCTGATACAAACAATGCTTTCAAGTAGGAGGCTCATATCTGCTGTCTTTTCCCACAGGAACTGAATAAAGCATTAGATCCTCCTGCTGATGCTTATGCCACTGCCTTCAGCTTTGTGCACAAATATGCAAACACACACACAAATTACACCCCACCCTACACTCTGATCATCATCCTGGGCCGGCGCTGTTCCACTGCCGCCATGCATCTGCTGCTGCTGCTGCTAAATATAGCAACCCCATTTTGATGATGCAGTGGTTACTGTTGGCTCAAAAGCCCCCTCCTCTATGCCTCTCAGTGGCGCAATTAGCCCTAATAAACTGAGAGTGAATTGATGATGCATGGAGTCTGGTCAAAGCCCTCCACCCTCCAACTCCCAACGAACCTCCCCTCTAATTACCATCAATTGAGACAAAGTGGAAGAATGTGAGCATGAGAAAGAGAAAGAAACATAATACTGAAGATAAATGATAAAGAGTGTAAACACCTAAGAATCTAATCACCCTCAACTCTACTGGTTTTAGTGCTCTGGCTTTTCCCCAGAACTGGCAATGCAGAAAAATATTTCAGCAACATTCAGAATGAATGAATGACTTAAGTAGGTTTGATGATCTCCAAAGCGCTGCCATCAGATCAAAATTTAATTTGTCATATGCTTTGGTTTATGATTCAGCACGGAAAAACTACACATTCACATTCTCATTAGGCTCAACTGTACTTTAAATAAAATAAACTGAATAAAGTGGCAACCTTCTTTTCCATTTGGCAGCTCCCTTTAGGGGGGTCGCCACATTGGCTCATCTGCTTCCATCTCACTCTATCCGTTGCATGCTCTTCTATCACATCCAACCCCCTGCATCTTCCGAACCTTCTCTGTAGTCTTTCTCTTTTCCTCCTGACTTTGTCTCCAAAAACTGCTCAACCTGAAATGTCCCTCTGATTGACTCATTTCTCATCCTGTCCATCCTGGTCACTCCCAGTGAAAATCTCAACATTCACAATTCTGCCACCTCCAGCTCCAGCTTCTGGCTTCTTGTCAGTGCCACCGTCTCCAGACCATGCAAGTTTCACTATCATCTTGTAAACCTTCCCGTTCACTCTTGCTGCTATCCCTATTGTCACAAATCACTCCTGTCACTCGTCTCCTCCCTGCCTGTCCATTGGTTTGGATGTTTGACCCCCCCAGGTATTTGAACTCATCCACCTTCATCACTTCTGCTCCTCACATCTTCACCAGTATCATTGCAGGGCTGATGCTGTGGCTGGGCGGGGCTCCAATCTCGGCTTGCTGTGTGGACCGGGACTTCAGTCCTTGGCATCGCCTGATGCTGGTGGCCGGGGAAGAGGACATCGCAGGTGGGGTGTTGTGCTGGGCCGGAGGCGGGCCCTGGCTGGCCAACATTACCTTTGTATGGCCACCAGGTCCTGGGGGAACGCTATATCATTTCACTGTGTATTTATATGTAGTTGAAATGACAATAAAGTAATCCAATCCAATCCAATCCTCTTCTCTCCGGTGCATATCTCGGCCTCTCCAGGCTCTCTTCCACCTGCTCCCTTCTCTCACTACAGAGCAGTAGTGTAGTCTGTGAACATCAACCTTCAGGCTGAAAAGTGAGCCAGCGGCTATTTGGGACTGGTTCCAAAAGCAAGTCAAGGCACTGATGTAAGCCATCGGCTTTGCAATGTCCAGTAACATTTGGGTTTCAAAGCCCAGTCCTTAGCCCTCCAGTGAGCTTGAAAGTAATGGGCAGTGGAGCTCTAAAGGGGAAATCTGTTTATATGGGAAAATCTCCCCTTGTCTGTATGCCAATACGGCCATCCAGGTCACAACCAACCAAAGCTCAGAGGGGAATGTGTCAGCCTAACCTCGATATTGAACAAAGTGGATCAGTAGCCACTTATTCATAGACTTCTATGTTAAAATGTCAAACTTTACAGTGAAAAGAAACATTTACAGGCTCATTTACACCTTTATAACAAATATAAGGGGAGCAACTAATAAAAAAAGTATTAAAGGTTACATTTAAGGGCATGACCACTTTGAGAATTTAATGAACTACACTGCTAGTTATCTATTAGGCATCACCTGAGCTCACTGGAGTCACTAAAACAGATGTCTTGACTGTCTTGAATTCAGTTGTCTGACAACTAATACTCGTGTGGTTAAGTGTACTAAAAGCCCAGTACTAATGATCCAGTGGCCTATCTAGCTTGATCCAAATATGACGACTTCTAGTTCCAAGATGGCAATGGCCATAATATCAAAATTGGGGCCAGTGAGTGTCATCAAGTTGGCTCATAAAGCCTATGGTGCAAATTATCAAATGTTAGCTCGTGAAGATGCTAAAATGTGAGGGCAAACACTGTTTTACCAGCTGAACATCAGAATTTCAGCAGTGCAGCTATGTTACCATATATAAATTTACCATATGAATTGACTAAAGGTCGTCATAAGCATGATGAGGACTGATCATGGCTGCTTGATGGGATGATAACATTTAAATTATTTGCTCTTGTTAAAGGGTATGGGATAAGGTTATCTTACATTAGAAACAATATCAGTAAACATCACTGGAAATTAGAAAATTTTGAATAAACACTGACTAACTAACAAGCCCCCCAACCCCCAAAATCTCTTAAAATAACACAGCTACTCAACAGCACATAAAGTCAAATTAACAACCTTGGGGTCTGAGGGTAAGAGGCACTTTGGAGACATTTGAAACGCATTAAGTGCCCTTGTCAACAGGTCAGACTGAGTTTTGAAAAGCTCCAGTGAAAACTGACAGTTTTACTCCTACCTTATCAAAACTGTATTTTAAAGAGTAAACACTGATGTTGCTGAAAATGTTCGACTTCCATACCGGGTCATTTGAGGCGCAGGTTAACAACGACAGCCTCCGGTGCTATTAGGCCAACAGGGTGCCTGTGGAAACTATGCCATTGTTGGCCAAAGACAAGGGAGGAAGACAAGGGGAAGGCATGTTAGGAAAAAGAGAAAGAAAAATACCTGGGGTCAGCCATTCAAAGCAATGGACAGAGCACAAGAGAAGTGAAGAAGAGAGTGCAGGCAGGGTGGAGTGGGTGGAGACGAGTGTCAGGGGTCCTTTGTGACAGAAGAATAGCAGGCAGAGTGAAAGGGAAGGTTTACAAGATGGTAGTGAGACCTGTTATGATTTATGGTTTGGAGATGGTGGCACTGACAAAAAGACAGGAGTTAGAGCTGGAGGCAGCAGAGTTGAAGATGTTGAGATTTTCACTGGGAGTGACCAGGAGGGACAGCTCATCAGAGGGACAGCTCAGGTTGAGCAGTATGAACACAATGAAGAGTCTGAAGAGATGGTAAAGAGGAAGACCACAGAGAAGGTTCATGGGTGTAGTGAAGGAGGACATGCAGAGGGTTGGTGTGACAGAAGAGGATGCAAGGGATAGAGTGAGATGGAGCAGATGATCTGATGCGGCGACCCCTAACGGGAGCATCTGAAAGAAGAAGAAGAAGAAGAAGGTGTATGAAAGGACAGCTAAACGTCAGTCTGTCTCCTGAAGGCTGCTACTGAAGCTAAGTCTATGAAGCTGGGTCATGAGTCTGCAGAAATCCGCAGATATTCCACAAATTTTCTGCATCTCTCTGTATGTTGCTGTGACTTTGTTCGATGTGAAAAGGCTGTCCTGAAATCTTCATGATGAAATTAAAAGTGTAAATTCAAAAGCTTCAGTAAATTTATTTCAGCCTACTAAAATTTTGAGAACATTTAGGTTGATTTATTGTTTTAAATAAAACAGATTTGCTTAGGAAACCATAATTGTATTTTTTACTAATCGTTGATAACATAACTAGCAAAAAAAAATTCCCCTTGGATCACCACAGAAAACTATTTATTAAAAAAAATCCACAGATTCCATTTGGGCCTGGGAATCAGACTCCTATTTTTCCATCAGTAAAGCACAAACCGGAAAACGGTTTGCAAGTCATCGACGTATTTCTGTTTGTTTGTGCAAAAGGTCTATTTGATGGCATAGTGGCATTTTAAGAGTAAGTCTTATTACATGTGTATTACAATCCCCAGTGGCTCTAAAAAAAACCCCTCATATGCAGATCTTCAAATACTTCAACTTTGCATACATTTTCACTCCTGTGTAGTAATGCTGGCTGGAACATCAGGGCATTTTCTTTAACAATTGAAGATATTCTAAACTTCACTGCATTTTTCACCCTTTGCAGAGCCATCCAGTGAGTGGGAATGGTCCCTTTGATGAGCTGGTTTGGGCCACAGGGCCACATGTTTGATACCCCTGACTTGGACTCTGTAAAATAATATTGAAGTTTAACTCAAATTCTTGCCTGACGCAGCTCCTTTTATTCTTTAAAAGCATGAATTCAGATACCTTTATATCTATGATAAGCCATTTTTAACCCATCATGTTACCATGCCAGTATATCTGTCAGACTCCAGTGATAGCCTACCAGGTGAGTTTCTGTTCCCCTAACAGAGCTTTTGAACATTCACCCAAGTCTCTAAAGCTACACTCACCCCGTCATATCAAATGGGAGGCGTTTCATGACTGACAAGCATCAATTTTCTGCATCATGTCAGGTGGAGAAAAATGGACTGTAAGTAATGATAGCACCTCCGTCTCCCAAACACCCTGACAGCCTATTAACACCAGACAGAACCATCACTCTGGTATGATGAAACAGTCACAGAAGGTGAAATGATTAATAGAGACAAAGACAGAGCAAGTCACTAAGAGATTGGTGGATAAACGACACAGGAAAAGAGAGGAGAAACAAGAGAGAGGACACCGCTGAAGTAGGACAGAGCGCAGGGGAGGCATGTCTGTCCCAGATCAGTCGTTTACAAGAGATGGAGAAGGAAAGAGTGAGATAGGAAAAAAGAGAGAAGGAGTGAGAGAGTAAACGAGATGGCTAAATCTGGAGTTATGAAATACATCTCCCTCTGAGCAGTGTGGCAAATATTGAAAAGAAAGTCGTGCTCCACTCCCTGCACTTGGGCAAACAAACCAGGAGAGACTGAAAATGAGAGACACAAACCCTTAGAGGGGGATAAAAGCAATGGGACAACTTTCACTCCCTTTACTTTCCACACCTCTGTGGAAGGAGATTCTGAACAAACAAGGACTGAAATAATCCAATTAATTCCAGTTAATTGAGATTTATCTCTGTCAAGGCCTGTTTTCCCTCCATGAGTCAGGTAAGCTCTGCCCTCTTGTGCTGATAAATCCTCTTTTTGCCAAGCTTTGTTAAATTGAATGAGTGGTGAGGTGAGATTTTTGGTCCCTTGATCCCCAAAGAGGGATCTGCACGGGTGGAAATGTCATCTGTGTGCTGTGTCCTTTGTATACATAGTGGAACTGAACTGTACCATCTCACAATACCTTACCACCCAAGAAGGAATTAATAGTATTTTCCTGATAACATGAGCTGAATGGCTATTCATTTGTTCAGGCAGCAAATCGTGCCTGTTTGTTGGACCTTAACTCTCTTTGGCCAAACGGCATCTGAAGTACAAATGACATGACAGTCAGTTAATCAACACTCGACAGAGGCGAGGGCCTGTTGAACCACACTGACTCGGCTTCCACGGGCCAAATAAACTCTGCTCCCAGGAAGCCAAAATAACAGATTAAGCTACTCTGGGCCGCACCTCCCAACTCCACTCTCTCAGAATCCTGTTGCTGTTTCATTCAAATGTGGTATTAATTCAGCCAACCTGAGAACTAAGCAAACCAACAGTTGTTTGTTGTCATATTGGCCAGAGAGTGAAGAAAATCCTTAATTTCTTCAAATATAAAAGGATTTCATATGCTCTGGCAAATTTCTTTCACTGTCTGACTTGTGTATCGGTGGCGTAGTGGTAGAGAAGTTATTATGCTGCCTCACAGCAAGAGGGTTCAAACGCAGAACCTTGATTTTAGTGATTCTACATTGATCACAGGTGCAGATGTGAGACGGAGCGGTCAGTAAGACTAAAGAAGTTGTGTACAAATTTCAGTCCATATCCAAGTGTATGAATAGATAAAATAAATTAATGGGTAGCCAATTTTGGACCTCTGCTTTTTAAAGGCCTGAGTTTGTACTGGGCCAAAGTCGTCACCAGAGGTTAAAAATCCTGTAAGGTGCAAATTACAAGGGTACAGTGGCTAGACAGTGGAGCAGTAGGCCACTGTGCCCCTAAAGTTACAATTTGCTACTATATTTTCTCATGAGGCACAAATAAAATGTAACAGATGATAGTAAAATATAGCTTCCTAAATTACAGATAATTTAATTTAATTTTTAAAGCTAGATGTGAATTTTCATCCTTGTAATGACTGCTCCTGCATGCCACTGATGTGGGAAAGTGGGCCAAAGTACAAACCAGACATTTCTTTTAATGTGACCTAGCTGAGCTTGTGCATTTAACTTGACTTTTACATATCTTACTTTCCCAGTTTTGATCTGTCTCATACACCGTATGGACAAACTAATGGGCCAGCTACACATTACACCTACAGGAGCTTTTATGACATCCCATTCTAAATCCATAGACAGTCACATAGAGTTGGTCCCTCCTTTTACAGCTATATGAACTTCTGCTCTTCTAGCAAGGCTTTCTACAAGATCTTGGAGTGTATCTGATGGAATTTTTACCCATTTATCCAGAAGAGCATTTGTGAGGTCAGACACTGATGTTGGATGAGATGGCCTGGCTTGCAATCTAGTTCATCCCAAAGGTGTTGGATGTGGATGTGAGATAAGGGTTCTGTGCAGGCCATTCAAGTTCTCCTCACTAAACTCGTTCAACCATGTCTTTATGGAAACTGATTTGTGCACTGAGGCACAGTCACACTGGAACAGAAAAGGGCCTTTCCCAAAGTGTTCCCACAAAGTTGGAAGCATTGAATTGTTTGAAATATTCTGGTAATCTAAAACATTAAGATCTCAAATCACTTGAACTAAGGAGCCCAGGCCAACCCCAGGAAAACAGCCCCATGGCATCATCCCTCTGGCATTCACCAAACTCAGACTCATCCATCAGATCCATCATCACTCCACAGAACATGTTTCGACTACTCTAGAGCCTTGTGGTGTTTACACCACTCGATCCAATGCTTGGGATTGTGCTTGTGATGTAAGCTTTGCATGCAGCTGCTAAACCATGGAAACACAGCCCATGAAGCTCCTGGCACACAGTTTTTTGTGCTGATGTTAATGCAAGAGTAGGTTTGGAACTCTGCAGTTATTGAGTCTGCAGAGCATTGGCAACTTTTGCGCAGTATGCACTGTAGCATCCAGTGAGCTCGTTTTTCAAATTTATGTGGTCTGCCACTTCATGGCTGGCTTGCTGTGGTTCTTAAAGACTTCCACTTTGCAATAAAACCACTTATAATCGATTGTTGAATATCTAGGGGAAAAGACATTTCACCAGCTGACTTATTGCAACTCTTTTTACAGTACCATGCTCAAATTCAGTGCGCGTTTTACAAACATTCAAATGTTTGAAAAGCCAGACAAATATACTTTTGATTTTATACACCTGTGGCAATGGGACTGAATGAAACACTTTAATTCAATGATTCAGCAGTGAGATCCAATACTTTTGTCTATATTGCATATGAAAAATGTCAGTGTTTCTCCAGCCTTTAAAGAACTCTCTGTCCCTTTTTCAGCTGAACTTGACACAAGTAAGCAGGTTGGTCATGTAAATGAAATTACCTCAGTTATGTCTGCAATAGCAGCTCAACATAGACATTGTAATGAGTTACAAATGCAGTTGAAAAGCGACTAACACAGATAGACCATTATAATCACAGCTCTCTTTAAACAGAGACTCCACCGCCTATAAATCTGTCTTAGGCCAATTAAATCTGAAAATTGTGACTCTGAATCAACATGTGCAATAGACTGTTTGTGCGGACTTAAACTTGTTACTTTTTACAAGAAAGTGAAGTGTCACTGACATTGATCTATGGAGAGCTGCTAGCATGCATTAGTGTGTAATGACTGCTTGACATCAGCATGTGATGAGTGTGTTTGAACTTAGAGCACCACTCAAAGCAAAGACTGAGTTGTGTGTCTGTTCACCAACGCTTAACTCAATCATCGCTACACAAAAGCACTCCACTTTTATACATCAAGCCAGATGATAAGATCCTCCAAAACCACAACTGACACCCTACATACATGGAATGAATTGCATGTGTCAGTTTTCATTGTCCCAACTGCTTTTGTGCTTTGAATGCCTCCAACAAGTTATGCAGAAATCCTCCCTGCTGATCTGTACAACACGTTCTAATACAGAAGCAGCTTGTCTGTAATTATGTGCACCATGTAAAATGACCCACTGTCACCTTCCTGTGAGGCTGTGTTCAGCAGAGACAAAGGCATAACTATAGATAGACTAAACTCAGGTGGAGAGATAATGACAGGAGCAAACCAAACACATGTTCCCTGCTGGCAGGGTGACCCTTTTCTTGTAGAAGCAGCCACTCAAGTGTGAGGACAGCGGTTTGGACATCAAATTCTGCTGCTGTTTAATTCATGGCATAACCACTGTATTTGCTCCTGAGTGCATTAGTCCACACATTTTTAACACGAACATGCATCTGTGTCCATGCTCATCCATGCATACAATGCACTATAGCCAATATATCAGGTGATCCAAAGTGGTTTACGTGGTGATTTTATGCACTGTTGAGCCTTTTTTATGCGAACGCTGAGCAAAGAGCTGCTCTTTGCAGCAGATCATCAGCAATCCTTGGCATGCATGCAGATCTATGTGGGTGGGATTATCAGTTTGACACAATGATAAATCTAAGCGCTGGTTTATCTCATACATGTGTCTAGCTGTATTTTTAGATCTGATGCCACTTAAAATGTACTCATTCCCTGTCCTGTCTTTTCTTCAGCCAATGTGAGTACCTCCAGTTTTGCTTTCTTCTTTTTTTTCCTCCACTTTCTTTTCTTCTTTTCTTTTAAGCTGTGAGAGACTAAACTGGGTTTACTGCTGGCACAAGGAGCAGTCCACTGCAAATACTGCTCCTTTTGCCTTCCCCAGGTCTGGTCATCCCTCAGCAGACCCTCTAGTTTTTGGGGGAACTGCTGCATATTTTTGTTTTAAAAGCTGGGATTCCACATGCACAGACAGCCATGTGACACAGGAATTAATGTTTCACATCAATGCAGTAAACTTGAACATGCAACCCCCCACCCCCCCCCCCCCCCCCCCACACCCCCCCCCCCCCCCCCCCCCCCACCCCCCCCCCCCACCCCCCCCCCCTACACA
>VUQH01033907.1:3594-16698 GCA_015106775.1 Etroplus canarensis | reverse complement strand
TCTATACATCGGGGAAACCAAACAACCTCTGGCGAAGCGGATGGCACAGCATAGAAGAGCCACCTCGTCAGGCCAGGACTCCGCAGTCTATTTACACCTACAGGCCAGTGGACACTCTTTCAATGATGAAGATGTACACATCCTGGACAGGGAGGAACGCTGGTTTGAGCGGGGAGTCAAAAAGGAGGCCATATACGTGAAAAGGGAAAGACCGTCTCTGAATCGAGGAGGGGGTCTAAGGGTACATCTTTCGCCATCTTACAACGCTGTGATCGCAGCCATTCCCCAACTCTTTGTGGATGGTGCTCGGCCATTGATCAGTGGCCTTTGATTTTTGTGGGCCTTGATCAACGGACCTTGATGTCAGCTCCGGTCATTATGCAAATGTACTGTTTATAAGGTTGGGGAGACCTGCGGTCAGTTGAGACTGAAGAAGTCACTTGGATGAGTGATGAAACGTTTCTCCCACGGAAACTTTACGTCCAGATGAACAGAATCAACTTTGGAAGATGATACAGAATGTACACTTACAATCCCTCTGGCATACATTCGAGCTGGAGAGTCTCTCCCTTCAACAACACTTTCTCGGTCTGAACACCAGAGGGCAGCAGCAGGCTGGGTATTCTTGCTGGGGGGGCCACAGCTGCATTGAACACAGAGAATGACCTTTTTAATTGCGCTCACTTATTTTCTAAGCTGCACACATGCTTGTTGTCAATTTGTAGTGCCTGTTCACATATTATTAAATGTGTCTGAATTCATGCTGTGAAGACTTTGATGTGTGATTATTACTCACAGGAATTGCTGCTGTCAGATGATTCATTGACATGTTTTACTGGAACATAAAGATAAAGTAAAATACTATAACAATAATACTGACAGGTTTGTTTCCACTAACAAAAATTACACAATCACTCATATCAGTCATCAGTCAGATTAATAACAAAACTTGCTCGAAATCAACATGACAAGGCAAGCCCTGCCTCCTGGTATACAATAGAGAGATATCTTAAAAAACACCCAAATGTCTACTGAAGAAGCTGTAGTGATTTGAATAATAATATAAAATGTACCTCTCATAAGCTTTTCATGGGTCTGATACTGCCAAAATCCTAAACAAGTGAGCTACAGTACATTTGCAAGCACAAAGACTTTGTCATAAACCTACAGCTTTTGACCTCAACAGCCATGGCAGTTTTCTGGACAATTGTGCGTATTCTGGAGAAGGCAGCAAAGCAACAGTAATCCCGGCGACTGTCTTTCTGTAAGGCATTAGAGAAGTACAGGTCGCCATCAGTTCCCATGGAAACCCTCTCATCCTGCTCAATGTGCTGGAGACCTGAAAAACAACATATTTGTATAAATAATGCGGAATCATTGTTAAAACGTCTGTAACACTTCTTAACCTATGCTTCTGAAATTCATTTTGGCTGATGAGAGGGTGTGAATTGGACAGAACCTCTTAAAAAGTGCATCTGACGGATATAACCCTTAACTATGTTACAGGTTACATGAAATTAAACTATAGTGCAGTCTAATATGCAGTAGAAGTTACTGGATATCCTCTGAAGACCTTTCCTGTAAAGACCAGATAAGTGCATAAGTGTACTATAACAGTAAATAAAGTATATATACAGTATCAAATACTTAAGCAATGGGTCAGTGACATACACTTGTACACACCAACAAAAAACAGAGCTCATCAGGCAGAGGTCATGTTTTTTTCTTTTTTAAAGCTAAGGTAAGTCTTTCAATTCAAGACAATTTCTTGTATCAAGTTTGATATGTTTATTACTGTGACAGTGTCTGTAAAAAGGTATAAAAACAAAAACCAGACTTAGATATAATATCAAAAAAGAGATAAATATGGTGTATTCATTCATTCTGCACCATGCCTTTGTGCCCATCTTTCTGAGCAACTGAAAGGCTCTTATGTTTTTCTTTCTAACATCAGTAAGGTTTGTTGACGGCAGTTGAGGATCTTCAGTGAAGTACTTCAGAAAGAATTGAGGTGACCTTTTACTCAGTGAATCACTTTCTCTGGCAGTGGTGGGGAAACAGGGCCCTGATGTGAGATAAACATGTGGGCCTCAAGTGTATACCTTTACCTTAACTGTCCTTGCTGTCACTGTTAACTTTACTGACAGCCAAGGCATTCTGAGGACAGCCATGTGCCCCTTCCAATAAACTCAGTGTCACCATCCGCTGTACCTCATTTCATCTGTGAGGATTTTCTGGTGCAGCAGAGACAGACCCTCACACTGTCTAAACTATCCCGGCTTTGAACACTCCACAGTGCAAGTCCAATAACAAGAAAAAGAATAACTTATGGGCTTCTCACTCATGAACAGTGAAGGCTTAAACCAAGAATCTGTTGGAACATCAAACGCCACCTCATTTACTCTAAGAAACATGTTCACTTTCAGTCATAGATATCGATCGTAGATGATGGTAGACAATCCATCACACAACCTTGTACTACAATTAAACATATACAGAGAAGTGAAAGAAGCCAAGAACCTATATAGTATTCTTTCTGTACACCTGCACACCCAAGTGTACAGAACAGGTCAGCACAAGGACTAATATGATTCATGTATCTACATTCTCTTTAGAACTGTAGACTTTTCGCTTGGTTTTCTATTTGAACTTTGTTTTTTTTAATTATAGCATAACAAAGCAATTTAATATTATTCTTCAGAAAACATGACCAATTTTACTGCCAGTCAGTGAGAGTTTGCCCCTTTCATAATCAACAAAAGTTGAAGTACAACTTTAAGTGAGCCTTTTCAAGGCAAAAAAAGGCCAAAGAAGTCTGCACCCTATCCTTTTTAACAATCAGTAACAATAATAATGGATCCAAGTGAAATTTTAGTAATCTATTCTTTGTTTACCTTCCCAACAAAAATCACATTCATTAATATTAGTTTAATGCCATGTTTTTACCCTATTCATCCATTCCACACCTGCAATAACTCTATGGTCCACCAGTGCAGTATGCCTCAAAATTTGAGAAGAAGAGCTTTAAAGCAGCAATAAGATATTAAATGATCTATGGATTTTTTGACAAACTAATAATACAGGCATATGCAAAATATAAATAATCAAAATAGCAGCTTACCGATAGACATCCAGTAGATCTGGCGTGGGGCCACACCTTCTGGGGGGTTGCACCGCAGGATGATTGGTTCTCCCTCCTTAACAACAATGGGATCAAGTGCTTCCTTTGGAAACTTAGGGATACCTAATTTAAAAAAAAAATAAAATAAAGTAGAGGGTGAAAAAAATGAAATATTTTCATAAGAAAAATACACATGTTACTTTGAAATGCATTAGTAAGGTTATAATGTGCTTACGTAAAGGTTACTTACTGGGAACTCTAATCTCGATCTCATCTGTCATAGCAGTTCCCAACTTGTTAGAAGCATAGCATCTGTATTTACCCTGGAACTGGGAGATGTGCTTGTATTGAAGCACAAATGAGCCCTTTGTGCGGTGTGTTTTGATTGTTGGGAAGTTTGATGGGATAAAGTCTTGGCCATCCTTTTTCCATTTGTACCTATTAGAGCAAAACATGTAGCAGGTTTCTATTAGTGAATCACATCTACATAACCAATCAAAGCTTTACTTTTTCAATTATTTTTGTTTATTTTTTAAATTCATTTCACTTGACAACACTTACTCAGGCAGTGGATTGCCTCTGGCTTCACACTTGACAGTAATGTTTTCAAAAGGAAGTGCAATTATGGGACCTGGTGTATAGCTTATTATGGTTGGAGGCTGTTCCACTATAAAATAAAGACACATACAAAAATGCTTACTGAATGATAACTGTTAACATTAAAGTTACTGACTACATTTGCAAAATTGTGACACTGCACAAATAAGGTTTAGGTAGAACTTGGCTAAATGTAACAAACTATGACTTGATTGCAAAGAATTTTCAGTCCTAAGCAAAGAAACCTTTGCTGCAGGCAACACAATTGAATTTAATCTAAGCTGTGTATTTTATTTAGGGACAGTTAAAAAGCTGTGTACGCTTGAACTCAAGCAGGATCAACAGCTAAAACAGAAACATGCATCTTCAGAAACTTTACAGTACACTTATTAGAACACTTAATTCACATGGAATGCTCATGCATTCCATATGAATTAGACTTTCTTATCTTACTCTTCAGTTTTAAGCACTGAACAAGTAAGAACTAGCAAGCACTTTTTCATGACACTCGTACCTTTCAGAGGTATTTTGAGGCCTGCAGCCCTGGAGGTCAAGGCCAAAAGCAGAACAAGCTGCAGGCTCCCTGCAAAACTCATCACCCTCCACTGGAGATAGGTGAGATCAGGAGAATGTGTTGGTTAGCTGCCGTCACTTGGAATTTGTAAGGCACAGAGGACCTGGAAATGTCAGAAAACAGAAACCACATGCATTCAACTTAGAACCAACAAACACAGAGATTCTCCTCTCTAAAAGTCATCAAGTAAGTGCCTAACATGTTGTTGAAGACACCACAGGGTAACTGCTAGATGAAAAATAACTTAAAATCTTGCAAACCAATTGCAGCTTTTTCATAAGTAAAACACAAAAAATATTTCATCCCTTGTTTTGCTTGTACCATTTTAAATATCTTGGAATGTTTTGGTCTGTAAAGTTTCAACGTTTACTTTGATTAAGCTCCTTGAATATCAGTGAATATCTTTAATGCTTCATTTCCAAAATAATTTCTGAAATAATGGTTCATTTAAATAACCTCTGCCTCCTTGATGCAAGGTATTCTATTGAAGACAACAGCTATTTAGTGCCCTTCATTGTAGTAATGTTGTACCACAACACAGCAGAGCACTTGCCTGGAGATTATCCTTTGAACTGTAAAGCCTGGCTGGTGGCATCGCATGACATGCTTACAGTAAACCCAACTGGCACAAAAGCTAAGCTGCTGTCTGCTACGATCGCTAGATCCAAGATGGCAGTCTATAAATTGGTCTAAGCCCGTCAGTGTTTCGTGGCTTAGTTCTCACTGTGTTGAGACTGTGGCGGCAGCACTGGCAATGCCAAATGGGTTCACCCTCCAGCTAAATCCTGCTATCAGTAGAATGAAGGCAGGGAGCTCCAGCAGTCATACAGTAGCTGCTGCTTAACAATGGCTGAGCATTACTTTGGGTTCTTCTAAGGACAAATGGCTACATGTGTTGCTTCTACTTAGTGAGCAAGGTTAATGTGGTGATTGTTAGAGGCTAGATTTAGGATTAAGCTGCTCAAATTTAGAATCAATTAAACAAATTAAGAGAGATTGTGGTAAAGTATTATTTGTAATAAGGACTTATTCTGATTATCTCCCGTGAGTTGGAATGGTTAACAAAGCTTGTTAGATGTTTGTTCCAGTGGAGTGAACGAACGTTTTCATGCTGCGATGAAGCTGTAAGACACACTCATTCTAGTCTGGTGTTAATGTAAGTTATATTTCACATGCAGAGGAACGCACACGTGCACACCTGTACACAGAGATGAAGTTTTCCATTAAAGACCACCAAGAGTACTACTGCAAAGGCATATAAACAAGTGACGGTGTTGTGATTTATATCACAGAAAGAAATACCACATCATCCCAACACTGTCACTGTCAGAAAAGAGGCCTGTAGTCCTCAAGTGACATGAGAAGTAGTATCTTTTATAGAGATTTGTGGTTATCTTGGCAACACAACAACATCCAGATTTCAGGCAAATGCCATTCATGTGCAGCACACCCAGGGCGCTTTGTTGGTTAGGTAAATTACTGAGCTCTGTATACACATGGAGATCTGAAAACCTGCCACTTCAGTGATAACTCAAACAAAACTGGAACAGTCCATTTTAAAATCCCTGGCGCATAAATTGGGGTGGAGTCCCTATGTAAACACAGCATTTGTTTCAGGAACCAAGAGATCTATTACCCGAACACATGACAGATCAAATCTACAAACCCACAGGGATTGTGTTACTTAGGTTAACAGTTGACCACTGCAGAGTTTAAATAGTACGTGACTAATACTTGTCACACACACTGTAAACAATGACCTCCACCACTTTCTTTAAATTCAAACTATGTACACTTTCTTTAGACAGACCAAAAGTTGTGCAGACTATGTACGTTTAGCTGCAGAGTATGGACTGCAAAGTAAGACACAATTGATCTTGTGTGCCATTCTACTCAGAGTAAACACAGAAACAACCAAACTGACAAAATAAACTGTTCAGGAAGTAACCTGTACTTACAGTTTTTTGAGTCATTTGACATCTTAACTCCACCTCTAGCCGAGGCTCAAGGCAGCAGCACTACAAGTCCATACTAAAAGTGCAGGACCTTCAGGGGATCATTCCAACAACTCTCTGAATCAACATCTCTGACATGTCCTTTCCTCCTCCACCTCACGTTGCTCCCCTCCTGCTATTCAGACACGCCTCCCTGCCCGCCCCTCTATTCAAGCTGCTCAAGAAAGACAGGAGACTCACTGAAGTGACATATGTCGCCAAAGCCTCTCATTTGGCAAAGAAGCTCTCTAAGCCTGTGACAATAAGTGGGACAAAGGGTGCACTGCGGGGCTACTCAGTAAGCATTAAAGAATGGGTGGAGAGGAAGCATGGTATGTCTGTCCCTCTCTGTCTCACTCTCTCTCACCCTTTTTCTTTGATCCTTCCATCCTGTCTTCTACAAATGATGCACACCTATTTACACCAGGCTTGATCTCAATGATTTTAATGCAATGTGTCTTAGTTCCATTGAAAAGGGAACGGAGTCATCTTCTCTCAGAAAACCACATCTTTTGTGGAAGTGTGCTTTCATTCCCATGCAGTGCTCCAGGGTATTGATAGATAAAGGCTTAGAAAAACATGTCTAAAACAGACTTGATGGTGTTGTCAGAAGACATGACTTGGCTTTACCTTTCTGTATTTTCATAAAGCTTTTATAGAGCAAGCATAGCTTCTATGCTATGCAAAGAGTGATTCAATTTAGGTTGTATTTCTCATTCAGCTATTTAAATAATTTTTCTCTTCTATGTAGAGGTTCTGATGTTATCTAACTATAATCCTCTGAACAGACCTTGTTTATAGTCTAAGGAAAAAATCAGGGATTTGCAATATGGGCAGTATGAGAGTTTGCTCCAGATTTCTTTTACAAATCTCAACCTAAGACATAATTTGTTAACCCTAATGGAGGAATAATAACAGAACTAAGTGGGTCAGGATTGCTTATGGTGCCTTGTAAGGTCATCCAAGTAGAAAAAGAGTTGACATTTACTCTCTAGTGATACTAAAGTCTAAAAATATCTAGCATAAGTTCCTTGCTTGGGTTACACTAAATTTAGTCTATTATAGGCCATCTATAATTTAATTAAAATATAAAAATTAAGCACTTTTAGGGGAAAAACAAACTGCACTTACTCTGAATTAAAAGTCTTTAAAATATATCTTGTTTTTGTATTTACATTTTTTGTTTTTGGATTTAAAAAGTGAATCAGGTTGGAAGCTGGGTTTTTATATACTGTTTTTTTTTTAAATTTTTAATAACTGACTTATTCACTTGACCACAATTTAGCCTGAAGTCTCTGTTGATACTGTAAGGCTGGACATAATTACGCACTTCATTTAAGAAAACAGTCATCACTTTAAATGGACCTTTTCCATGTTGAGGAGTGCACAGCTCCTGTAAACCTAAAAAACCTTAAAGGTCAAGCTTCTAACAGACTAGCAAATTCACTTAAAGCTTCACAAGCTATTTGACAGAAATAAAACAACAAGATTGAGATAAATCATAAGATAGTGGCTATGGCATGGACAATTGTTTGCTGTAAGTAAATATGTTCAGTATAGAGTTACCTTGTTAAAAGCAAATAACAGCCCAGTGAAAAGAATCAGGAGCCTAAAAATACAACACCACATACATTAAAATTATCTTAAATATTTCCTATTTGTGTGTGTGTGTGTGTGTGTGTGTGTGTTAGTCAAACCAGGCATCTCAACTTCATTCACCTACTTGTAATTGGATTAACGGTAACTGAATTAATTATACAACCTGAGAAAACATTAAAATGATGTTTTGCAGATTCACAGTGTTATCATTCGTATAAGAGCAGTCCAAGACTGCATACGTCTGCCAATGTCAAACAATCCTCGAATTTCTGTTTTCCTAACTCAATCTAAATCGAGATCCTGATCTGGATTAACTTCAAAAGTTCTAAGTTAGGCCAAGTCCTACCATTGTTAAACTTTTTGTGTCAATCTGTCTGTATCTTTTTGTGTATTTCTACTAACAAACAGACAACAAACCAAACCAAAAACAAAGACTTCTTGGTGGAGGTGAAATTATGACTAGCTCCATGTATGAATGACTCAGCTTAACAAAGCGCTAGCACAAAAAATAAAGAATGTTCCAGCAGAACACACAGAAACTGTTTTCAGGGTCACTGATCATGATCAGTTTCATTATGTTTGGTAAATCAGTGCATAGCTTTTAAACCAAATGAGAGAAACTCATGATTTGTGAATTCCAACTTTTCACATTTTCAGTAGTATCTCAGTCCCCTGTGGTGATTAACTGATGTGCCTTGCCCAGTGCCTTTGTCGTGATAAGTTTCCTTGACAATCTTCCCGCCTATAGTACTTGCTGGTAATTACAAGTCTTTTGCGATTGACATCATAGTAATTACAAAATATCTTCCAAACAAACTTGATAAAAGCTTGACATACTGCTGCTTGACAAGGTCAAAATAACTGAAAACATTTATGCGATGTGTGTGTAATGAGTATTATCAAAAAAGGAAGGTAAACAGGACACACCTATGCTTTAAATCATAATGGTAACTGAGACTGTAACTCATTCATGACTCTTTCACGTTCTTAAAAGTTAAGTAACAATGGAGAAGATTTTTAGTGTGTCAACTCACATTGTATAAGCAGACACACACACACACACACACACAAAAGGACAAAGTTTTACTGTATGCATGGACAGTGGGTGCTAGGAAGTTTCAGACATCAACAACCATCTGCTGAGGCTGACTGAAAGTGAACTTCTTCAGATAGACTGTACTTAAAATAGAGTGTGTTTGCAAATCTGAACAACTATGTTACAGTATGACTGCTACCTATGGTTTCATGTTACACACAAATGTGATCCGAAATGATGTTTAATTAGACAAATTTTGCTTTGTGTTCTGATTCTACCATTATTAACTATGATAGCTGGTAAATAATCCAGGTGTCATTCTGTTCAAGCTGTTTTGAGTTTGAGCTACAGATTTGAGGACAGATAAGCAAAAACCCAACATAAAAATTACTAGCAAGCAATGTTTTTTCTGTATGTGTGTCTCTTGTTTTGATTGTGTTTATTATAAATATTTTCACTGTTTGCCATTATGACTTACAGTGCATTATATCTAGATGCAGAGTGATATCTTTCTCTGATTTCTTTATCTTCACTTTCTTACATAGTTTACAACATTCCTATCTATATCTCACTGGTTGCATCAAACACATCGATACAATGTCAGTAGCCTGCTCATACAGGCCAGTATTTGGTTGTGATATTGTAGACAAACCATGCATTTAAAAATACAAAGCACATCTTTAAAATCTTTATACCTGAAGAGATAAAAAATATAGCTCCATTTGATAGTGTCTGTAATACACTAGAAACATTACTGACATTCAGGCTTAACTGCCTATAGCCCTGTTACCCCTCTCGACAATACCACCCTTACCTCTACAGTCAACACACCTTTCTGTCATTACTTGATGATGCCTCACTTCTGTAGAAGTCCCCCAGGCAATTAAACAAGCCAGCAATCATGTGTGCCTGAAATTGACGCAAACAGCTCCCTGACACACATCAAACACATCTACATCAAACCTGCGCTGCCAGTATTATGTAAAGAGGCAGGAGTGCTACACTTTTAAAATCTATACAGGCATAACAGGTTTAAACCACAAGTATGGAGCAGCTCACATTTCAAAACCTGAAGACACTGCAAGAGAAACATTCTAAAGCAAACATGGGCACGTGGCAAATTACAGGTAAAAAGTAGCTTAAAAATTCAAATACTTCTATAATTTACATTCTTTAACTGTCCTATACACGCATTTTTGTTATGCCAAAATCTATCTCTTTAAGCAGATTTGTTATGAAATTCTGAAAACTACGTGGGCTTTTCAGTCATTAACACGTTTACTCAAAAGTTTCCTTCCATCATCTCCCCATGTGAATGTTACTTGCCAAGCACATGTGCTTACAGGAGATTTGATGAGCGTGTGTTGCTGATGAAAGTGCTGCCAAGATGTGGTTTAAGTACTTCCTGCAGTGATATGTGGAATGACGTGAAGAGCTGCCTCAATAAACAGGAGCTAGCCTAGCATACAAATAAAGCACATTCCATGCATGCATGCTACGAGGATGAGGAATTCCTAATACCTAAACGACATTGTTTTAGTTTGTATACAAAGTATAGTACTTTTTGTAACCCAAAGTATAGTACAGAAAATATGCAGTTAAAAAATAAAGTATTACAAAAACTGAATTTCCATTCATTATGAAAGTCAAAGTCCTCTGAATGCGACAGGCTATAAAAGAGCATGAATCAGTATAGAAATATGTCCCTTGCAGTCGTGGAGTGACAAAGGATGGCATTCAGAAGCTTAATCGGTTTCACATAGCTAGCAGCACAGAGAAAGACAGTTTGGAGACAAGCTGTCACGCTCAGCTTGCTCCCTTCAGACACTGAGACCACAAGAAGACCTTGTCACACCTGTCTTCATTCTAAAACACTGTTCATCACTGTTACAGAGATGGGGATGCAAGAGCAACCCTGCACTCTGTTGTCTGAACTAAGCTGGTAATTAGTTTATGGGATAATCTTGAAGGCCTAAAGTGGTATTTAGTTGGGTTAGTAAAGTCTTGTAAGAGTTTTGCCTTCAAAGCAATTGGTTGTACAGCAGGAGCACTTTAGTATTTAGCTTAATAAAGTTGTAAAAGTTATAAGTTAATGCAAAATATTTCTACTTTAACATTTGTTTATGCTGTTGTATTATAACAGAATAACTTTAATTTATTATGACAAAAAAGAAATATTCACTTCAATGTGCCCTTGCTGTCTTTTGTTAGTTCATGCACTAAAAAGTGTCAACTCAATTTTATGTATGACCATGGATTTCACTCCTGATTTTTGTTGTTGATCACAATTGCGGCATCATTTTTTTTCATTTCATTTCAAATGAAGGACTGAGGACCCATAGACACATTGCTGTTTTATATGCAAGATTAGATCAATTAACAAGTGGCACAGAAGATAGAAATCAGTCTTTAATACAGTACACTCTGAGAAATGTTTAATGCTAGGGATTTGTGATGCGTTAGCTGTTAAACTGGTAAACATGAAATACAGAAAAAGTAAGACAAAAGAGTAAAAAATCCTCACAAAAACCTGCCTGATCTTGTGGGATGAACACACAGCTGTGGAAACTCTCACTCTGCTGCACATCACCTCCCAGCCAGCCTGCCTTTTAAAGATCAAAACCACCGTTTCCCGATGTCAAAATAGCAATCTTTGTGTCACTTTAAAAACATAAATGGGGGGATTTCTTGCTTCAAACAAATTCAACTTGCAGCCTCCTCAGTCAAAAAAGAGTAATATTTCCAGTGAAACTTCTGTCTATTTGAATGAAATGAGCCTGACACAGTTCAGCTTGGTTTCATATGTGGTGCCATGTTAAGAGGTATCATAAGTAACTTGCAGATATCATGATTTATATCTATAGTAACCAACATCAGGGAAAGTAGTTTGTGGTGTAGCTAGTGAATAAAAAAATGTATTTCACTTGTGAGAAACTCATCAGAAAAATATCAGTTATCTGATGAGCTGACAGTAAATTAGTTTTGAAGCATCTGCTGCAACATGTGAAGAAAACAATGCTCATGAGTCACTTCAAAATGTTCCCGCAACCCTGTACCGCAAAACATCAATACATCTGCAACAAGCTGTGGCTCACACCACATCATTAATATACAACAAACTTATTTTAAAACTGAAAAACATACTAAGAAATGCATACATTATATAGATCCCTGGATTTTAAAACTACAAGTCATGTTACCGTTGTAATCATCAATTTCATGTTTGTGATCAGGTTCAGCTTATTAGGCAAGTTGCATTTTAGAGGATTAGTTTCATTATTTAACAACAATAGTGCTCTTGGTCAATCTAAAATGTAAATAAACCTCAAACCTGAATATTTAAGGAAGTGAAAGTGAGGTTTTGGCTTTTGTACGAGAATATCTGTGTGTACACAATTATTAGGCAACCATTAGTGTGCAAAAAATGTAAACAACTAAAAAAAACAAAAAACATTCCCATCTCACATGTTAATTTCATCTGTTAAAGTGAGAATACTAAACAAACAACTCAAACTTTACAAATAAACATCAGTGACCAATATAGCCACCTTCTTTTCAATAACACTCAAAATTCTTCCATCCATGGAGTCTGGCATCCTCCCAGACAATGTTCAGAGAGGTGTATTGTTTTCCTTCTCTGTAGATTTCACATTTATGAGGGGCCCAAAAGTTCTCAATATTGTTTAGGTCACGTGAGGAAGGCAGCCATTTACTGCGGCCTTTACTGGCTAGCAACGCAGTGGAGTACTTTGATACATGAGATGGAGCATTGTCCTGCATAAAAATCATGGTCTTCTTGAAAGATGCATGAAGAGAGTGTCTTCTAGGAACTGGCAGCAGGTTTGGGGGTTGAGTTTGAGTCCATCTTCAACCCAAAAAGGTCCAGCAAGCTCATCTTTAATAATTCCAGCTCATAACAGTACCCCACCTCCACCTTTCTGCCATCTAAGTCAGAGAGGAGCTCTATGCCCATTGCTGATCCACCCACGGGCCCATCCATCTGGTCTATCAAGAGTCACTTTCATCTCATCAGTCCATAAAACCTTTGAAAAATCTATCTTCACATGTTTCTTGGTCCAGTCTTGGTGTTTCAGCTTGTGTGTGTTGTTCAGTGGTGGTCGGGTTTCAGTCTTTCTTACTTTGGCCATGTCTCTGAGCACTGAGCACCTTGTAATTCTGTCAT